>VALG01010595.1:0-44981 GCA_009835305.1 Ipomoea purpurea
TCAATCCAATTGGTTTGCAGGATTCTTTGATGCTGATGGTACCATTGGTATCGCTATGAAGCATCAACTACCTCAACTAAGTATTCGAGTAACTAAGAAACTTCTACAAGATGTGGAGTCTTATAAGGTAGTATTTGGAGGAAATATCTACTTTGATAGTAGTCAAAATGGTTACTATCACTGGTCTCTGTACAAAGTCGAAAAGATGTGCTTTTTATGCTTTCTGACTTTCAATAAAGTACTTGGAGAAGTCATAAATCACGACGATTCTTCCTTATTGAGGAATATTACAGTCTTTACGATCTCAAAGCATTGAAACCTGACAGTATGAACCATAAAGCATGGCTAGCTTTCCTAGACAAATGGAAGAAGTTGATGATATAGTCCACCTTTCTTCTATTCATCCGCTTATATATATTAGTAGAAGAGAGAAGCATCCTGAAGTTTATATTCTCATTCTGCCGGGATTTGGTATCATAAGTCATATCGTTTCTACTTTTTCGGGAAAACCGGTTTTCGGGTATCTAGGCATGGTTTATGCCATGATCAGTATAGGTGTTCTTGGATTTCTTGTTTGGGCTCATCATATGTTTACTGTGGGCTTAGACGTTGATACCCGTGCCTACTTCACCGCAGCTACCATGATCATAGCTGTCCCCACTGGAATAAAAATCTTTAGTTGGATCGCTACCATGTGGGGGGGTTCGATACAATACAAAACACCCATGTTATTTGCTGTAGGGTTCATCTTTTTGTTCACCATAGGAGGACTCACTGGAATAGTTCTGGCAAATTCTGGGCTAGACATTGCTCTACATGATACTTATTATGTGGTTGCACATTTCCATTATGTACTTTCTATGGGAGCCGTTTTTGCTTTATTTGCAGGATTTCACTATTGGGTAGGTAAAATCTTTGGTCGGACATACCCTGAAACTTTAGGTCAAATCCATTTTTGGATCACTTTTTTCGGGGTGAATCTTACCTTCTTTCCTATGCATTTCTTAGGGCTTTCGGGTATGCCACGTCGCATTCCAGATTATCCAGATGCTTACGCTGGATGGAATGCCCTTAGCAGTTTTGGCTCTTATATATCCGTAGTTGGGATTTGTCGTTTCTTCGTGGTCGTAACAATCACTTCAAGCAGTGGAAAGAACAAAAGATGTGCTCCAAGTCCTTGGGCTGTTGAACAGAATCCAACCACACCGGAATGGATGGTACAAAGTCCTCCAGCTTTTCATACTTTTGGAGAACTTCCAGCTATCAAGGAGACGAAAAGCTATGTGAAGTAAAAGAAGAAACGGTCGCCGATTGCTACTAAGAACCTAACAGAACTTTTTTTTTCTAAATGAAATAAGGTATGTCTATATTTTATATACCGTCGCCTTAGTGCAAAAAGTATTTGCCTGGTGTTCAGTGACTGGCCTTTTCTCGTCGAATGTCCCATGCTTTCCGTTGGTCAACAACCAACCACAACTCTCTCTATATACTTATTTACTACTCCTACAGGCTTGACGGAGTGAAGCTGTCTGGAGGGAATTTCATTGTCTCAATCAATCCATATGTTTCACAACTTTCGACGCATCTTTAGCTTTGATGAGAATAGTCTGAACTCAAGTTCCAGTGATAATACAGCTATACACAATAAATTAGCAGAGTTGATGACTAATAAGAGTGCCCAAGATGTTCTGGTTGCGGCCGAAGCTTTACATGGCGAAAGCGACAATATTGGATTTTTAGAGCACCTGTTAGATGATTTTACCAAAAACGGAGTAGGAGGTGAAGCCTATAAGGATGCCACGGATCTAGTAAAGAACGGCGGAAGCCCGCTTGATCAATTTGAGATTATCCCATTGATTCCTATGAATATAGGAGACTTGTATTTCTCATTCACAAATCCATCTTTGTTTATGCTGCTAACTCTCAGTTTGGTCCTACTTCTGCTTTATTTTGTTACTAAAAAGGGAGGAGGAAACTCAGTACCAAATGCTTGGCAATCCTTGGTAGAGCTTATTTATGATTTCGTGCCGAACCCGGTAAACGAACAAATAGGTGGTCTTTCCGGAAATGTTAAACAAAAGTTTTCCCCTTGCATCTCGGTCACTTTTACTTTTTCGTTATTTCGTAATCCCCAGGGTATGATACCTTATAGCTTCACAGTTACAAGTCATTTTCTCATTACTTTGGGTCTCTCATTTTCGATTTTTATTGGCATTACTATAGTGGGATTTCAAAGAAATGGGCTTCATTTTTTTAGCTTCTTATTACCTGCAGGAGTCCCACTGCCGTTAGCACCTTTTTTAGTACTCCTTGAGCTAATCCCTCATTGTTTTCGCGCATTAAGCTCAGGAATACGTTTATTTGCTAATATGATGGCCGGTCATAGTTCAGTAAAGATTTTAAGTGGGTTCGCTTGGACTATGCTATGTATGAATGATCTTTTCTATTTCATAGGAGATCTTGGTCCTTTATTTATAGTTCTCGCATTAACCGGTCTTGAATTAGGTGTAGCTATATCACAAGCTCATGTTTCTACGATCTCAATCTGTATTTACTTGAATGATGCTACAAATCTCCATCAAAGTGCTTATTTTTTTATAATTGAACAAAAGCAAGGGGCGAGAGTACAGAGCTTTAATCATATGAATATCTTTCGCCCCTATAGAAAAGATCATCAGAGAATCCATAACCCCAATTGCTACGGGAATACCGTTTAGTTGGCCTATGCCTGTTTGAACAGCTTCAGTGAATCCTGTTTTTCTTTGATAAAAATCAATACGATCTTTAGTTGTCTCCTCCTCCTCCCCCTCCGAATCAAATTCAATGGGATCCCGAGAAACCATGTATTCATCCATAGGATCCCACGTACCCGGATCGATCAAAAGTTCAATTCTATCTGAACTACTCATTTGAAAATGATATCCACATTGTTCACAAATTTCATTTTTGATTTCAAAAATTTCTTATAATTGAATCCATAACAATTTTCGCATTGAAGCCACAAATCCCTATATTTTTTAGTTCGATCGAGATCATTAGAACTTTCTCTTTCATTCTCATTAGAACTTTCTCTTATAGTGAAATCAACACCCTTCGTATGAGTTCGTCTACTGGAACTCTCGCCTTCGCTACTATTGCGGCTTTCACCATCACATACGGACCCATGAATGTCGTAACTGTCATTATCACTACTACTTACAGTGGTAGTATCTATACAGATTTGCGACTGAAGATAACTGTCAATGCAACCATGAATATGATTATTCCTACTATATTGAGCATCATACATATAACGATTATAGTAGGGATCTTCACTCGTAAATACATTAGTCAGATAGCTAGAATTCTGATCACTATAACTAGAAAAAGGTTCATTCAAAAAAGAATGATCGTTGTCAATCTCCAAAAATCTGATTTTCATATCAAAAACTACAAAAATAGAAGGGATGGCGAGGTGAGGAAGTGGTTGTGGGACAGAAGTGCCACTTGGTCAACTGGGATAAGGTGGGGGGGACCGAGTAAGCAAGGAGGTAGGAGGTTTAGGTATTCGCAAACTTGAACCGATGAACAGAGCTTTTATGGCCAAGCTAGGATGGAAGCTACTTCAAAATGACAATTGTCTTTGGGTCAAATTGCTCGGAGCAAAGTACGCAGCCTCACACACAGACTGCTCCCATCATGGCGACTGAAACAGATAGCCTCCATTGCATGGAGGGCATCCTCAAAGCAAGACCCATTCTCCAAAACGGGTTATGTAAGCAGGTGCGCAACGGAAGAAACACACTGTTTTGGCTGGACAAATGGATAGATGACACCCCCTTAAAAGATGTTGCATTAATCGATCTTGCCCAACCAGAACTGTTAAGATCAGTGGCGAGTTACTGGACTCCTGATAGAGGATGATTTGGAATCAGCTATACCATGCCCTACCCGAACGAAATCACAAACAAACTGGCGGCCTTCATCTTATAGACGACCATGAGGCTAAGGACAGCATTGGGTGGTCGAAAGATGTTTCTGGGCAATCACGGTAAGCTCAGCCTATTCAATAGCGACGGAAGAAACCATCTACGGTGGAAGTAACTAAATGGAATGATATTTGGAAGCTCAAAGTGCCTAATCGCATTCGAATTTTCATCTGGCTGGTGGCGCATGGAAGAATAATGACAAACAGTAAAGATTGCGCAGGAGGCTCACTACTTGCGACAAGTGCTGGGCCTGTAATGACTAACGAAGACACGGACTACGCTCTAAGATCCTGCCCGCAAGCAGAGGAGGTGTGGAAAATCGTCCTTGCAAGAGGAAATTTGATAGGATGAATGCACTTTCCGTTTGCTGCTTGGTTGAACGATGGGTTAGCAAGGAAAGGAAACGCTAGAGCTCCCATCAACATGAATACCCTTTTTGCTATCACCCCTTTTGGTGGATATGGAAGTGGCGCAATGAAGCAGTTTTCAACAACTCTACGAAAACCACTTGGCAACAAATCCGCTTGGATCAAAGGAAAATACGAAGAAGTGGTTAAGGCTTTCGGCAAAGACAGAGATCACTGATCTCTCGGACACTCCATCGTGGAAAAGGATTTGCTGGGAGAAACCTCAAGAAGGTTTTGCGAAGCTAAACGTGGATGGGTCAGTCCAGTTCAACTCCAATGGAGCCAACTGTGGAGGTTCTCCATCCGCGACAGCTCTGGCACATGGACCCAAGGCTTTATTTACAACATCGGAACCTGCTCCCCGTTGGAAGCAGAGGCTTGGGCCTTACTCAAGGGCGTCCAACTTGCCGTACCACTCGGGTAACAAGAAGTTGATCATAGAAAGCGACTCCGCGGATGCAGTCAGATTCATCACAGAGGGTGGTCCCCCACGAATTGCGGCCCACAACATCCTGGCAGCATGCAGGCGCGAGCTTGGTAGGCTCGAAAGCTGGAACGCAGTGGCCATTACCAGAGAACAGAACTTCACGGCAGACCGTCTAGCTTACTATTCCAGGAACTTTCCCTCCGGGGTTGCATCTGCTGAGCTCTCCTCCAGAAGAACTACTAGGATACCTTGAAGACGATAAAGAAGGACTTCCTTCCTGGCGTTTCATGTAAAAGCCCTTGAACTTCTCTTGTTTCCTGGGTTGCCCCTTCATATTGAAATAAAAAAAAAATCTTATAATAGTTATTAATTATATATAGTAGTAATAGTACCAGGACTATGGGTCTAATGGTACCCGGTTGGACTTCGTCTTAGTGGAGGCGTTATTGGTTCTTTGTGTTTCAGTAGGTTGAGAAAGTATATGAACAGGATACTACATTATAATAGAGCCAGTAACTTTCAAATTATGATCTTTAGCGAAAAAAAAAAAAAAAAAAAAAACTATATTACCTCTCTACTATTTTAATTATATTCTTTCCATATCCTCATGGGGGCTCATTGTTTACTTTTGTCAACATTGACTTTAATTCTACAATTTTTAAAAATTTTGAATTGATTTTTTACTCTTAGTTTTTTCAAATTGTATAAACAATTAAACATACAATTAGTTTTTTATTTTTCCCAACAGGACAGATTTAATAAATCTGTATTTGTTATTTTACTTTATCTTATTAAATAATAAAAAAACAATGCTATTATTAGAATAATTGAACTTAGACTATTTATATAATATTTTAATTTGGAATATAACTAACTTTAATTTACTATAATAATAAAATATTGTATTGTCACGTTAGATGGTGAAAGGAACTGTTGGAATGAAATTCTTTCCAACACATACCGTTGGTCAAAAATTCTAATATTTTAACATGATGGCTTATCTGTTCAAATTTCCTATCAAACTTTGATCTGTTAACTGTTATTTTCGACCAAATGTTGATGTTGGACGGATAATCCGAAGAATGTTTTTTCGAATTTTCAATTTGGTCGGTAAGTTGGTCGGAAGCCTCATTTCCGACCCAAAAAATCAATTTTCAAATAGAAATTGAAAGATTTTTAACAATTCAAGTCTTTTTTATGTAAAGATTTTTGTCCCTATAATTTTATCTTATGGAATTATGTATAACTTATCATAACAATATATACTAATATACTTACTGATTACAAACTAACACACATATTATATATACATCACTTTGCTTAAGGTATGAATTCCTCTAAGAATTGAAAGAAGATCATATCACCTACCTTGCCGGAAAATGTTTCAGCAAGATTACCGGCGCCAGCTGATGCCAAAGTTGACTCCATTAATAAATGGTCCATGCTTCACCCGGAAATACGCCGGAACTAATGGTAGCTTTGCAAATTTCGCTTTAACCAAATAAATAAATAAGCAGCCATTTATTAAAGAAAAAAAAACCATAAAATCGGAACACTCAAAATATTGCAATATATGATCTATTTTTTAAAATATAAGTCTAGAACTTACCAATAAAATCTGGAATGAGGAAACCATCTGAAAACCTACCAGTAGGGTAGGGGAAAGATGTTTCACCATATGGTCGAAAATTAGCCCTGAAATCATTAGTAGTATTAATGTAGTTATTGTTGCCAGAATCAAATAACGAGTCTCCAAACACAAATAATGCTACGTGGCGTTCATTGAGGGCTGAAATGCACCGAGTTCAAAAGCTGGCAAGCAAGCCCAAGGCAAACACATGAACACAAAAATAATTAGCCATATTTTAACTTCTCTATTGGTTTATGCTTTTGCATGAATTTATAGGGAGATGGATTGCGTACTGTCCAAGTAATAATTTGTATTGTGATTTAATTTCATAATTTAGATTTTAATAATTGTGGGGTTTCAGCTAGCAGATCCATGGTCAATTCATAACTTGTTCAAATTGTTTTGTGGGGCCGGTGTACTATTGAATGATGTTGCAAAAATATTATTCAAGGTTTAAAGTCAAAATAATGAGAATTTCTACGTCAAGATTATTAATTTTTTTTAAATATAGGAATAAAGTTCAAATTGGTCATTTGAACGTAATGTGAAAATGCAATTAGGCCATCAAATGAAAAAAAGTGTAATTAGACACCGGAGACGAAGACAGGCACTTCGTCTAGTCTTGGAGAACGATGGAGGAGGGGTGGCCCAGCATTTTCTAATTAAGTTATGTATAGAAGTTGCGAAGCATTTAGTAGTTTCAGATTGGTTTCTCATACAAGAGGGGGTTTGAACGCCCGACCTCTCATAAGAGATGAGAGTGCATGTGCACTCACGCTAATTAAGTTGGTTCAATAGTTTCATTTATTTAATATAACTATAAATTAGTTTGAAAGTGCATTTTCGACAAAGAGCTCTTTTTTTTGGTGCATTTCAACAAAGAGCGTTATTATAAAAAAAAAAAAAATACTGAAAAGGATCAAATAGACCCTTAATAAATTTACTCAAAAGTGTTAATTAGTGTCATTGAACTTTTAAAAAAGTGCAATTAAACACTTGGCTTGTCATTTTGGGGGCATCTAAACCCAGTAGCCAGTTATTCACCTGGAAATAACCAGTCATTTAAAATTCTGACGATATTTTGACGAATAAAAAAATTCCAGCGACGATAAAAAATATTTAAAATAAATCAAGGCCATTCTCAATCGGAGAAGACGGCCATCAGTCGCCTTCTCCATTGGAGAAGGAGAAGGCGAAAATCTGGTCGTCTTCTCCAGTGGAGAAGATGACTGAACATCGCCTTCTCCGGGAGAAGACGAGGTGGAAATTGTTTTTCTTTTTTTTTGGCAGAAGAATGTCAAATAGGTCCATCTACTACTGCGCGATGCTCAATTCCCACCACGAATTAAATTAAGTGTCAAATAGCCATCTACCGCTAAATTTGTTCGATTGCTTTTTTTTGCAGGTTGCTAACATGTTGCCTTCAATTATTAAAAAATATTAATAATAAATAAATAATAAAGGAATTTCAGCCACGGCTGTCTGGCGCAAACAACCGTGGCTGAAATTCCTTGTTTTTTTTTTTTTTTTTTTTTTTTTAATAATTGAATAGCAATCTGCAAAAAAAAAAGCTAATCGAACAATTTTAGCTAGTAGATAGGCTATTTGACACTTAATTTAGTTCGTGGTGGGAATTGAGTACTTCGCAGTAATAGATGGGCCTATTTGACATTTTTTTTTTTAGCGTTGGTGAACAGTGATTAGTGGCCAACAGTGGTCTACGTCAATAATTTACCGGTAACCTGTTGCTTAGCGGTAAATTTGACTTATTTGACTCATTTTGACAAGTTTAAATGTTTAATTGCACTTTTATTTTTTTATTTTTTATTTTTATTATTATTATTATTTTTTTATGTTCAAAGGTCTAATTGCATTTTTTAGTAAAGTTCAAGGGTCTATTAAACCCTTTTCCCAAAAACATATACTATTGAAGTTTATTTCCAAATAGAGATCTTGAGCAATTATTGTTAAGAGAATTGATTAAGAAATCAACTTTGCTTTCGCATTTGAAAGGGAAGATGATAAACTATTGTTGGGCGGAGACTACTATCTGTTCATATATTTTTATTAGTATTTTAGTTAATTTATTATTCTTTGCAGAATTGTAGGTATTTTTGATATTTTTAATTTGTTAATGTATCTTTAGTTAATCTTTTTATTTGTTATTAGTCCTTCTTTAAATGATTGAGAGTTGGGCTTTAATTTTTTGTTATTGAGTGAATGTTTTAATTAAAAGTTGTTACTACTTGAGCATCATTATACCTGCACCACGCACTGTGCGTCCCGCGCCTCCAAACGACATCATTTTGAGCGCGGTAAGAAGTTGACAGGATTATGTATATTTATTTATACAATTATATATATCTTATTATTACATTTTTTTTATATAATTATGTACATTTTTTTTAATACAATTATGTACATCCGAATCAGGAAAATTTTTGAGTATTATGTTAAGAGTTGATGTGTTATTATGTTAAAGTTTATGTTTATTATGTATTATGTTACATTATGTGTATTATCTTTTAAAAAAGAGTATGTGTATTTTGTGTATATAATTATGTACATTCATGTATACAATTATGTGTATTCTAGTATAACATTATGTATATTTTTGAACATGAGATTTTTTTTTAAAGGAAAATTAACTGCCAAACACTGGGTAGCGAAATTTAAAAAAAATAAATAAATAAATAAATTGAAACGACGTCGTTTTGCATCTGGGAGGCCAAATACCATGCATGGTGCATACGGATGCAAAAACGACGTCGTTTTTATAAAACACGCGTCTCCCCAGCAACAACATATGAACTAAAATTCCATAATCGATGAACTATAACTCTATAATCGATCAATTCATAATCGATAAACTATAATTCCATAATCTAATCTATAAACTAAAAATCCCAGAATGAATGAACTAAAATTCCATAATCTACGAACTAAAATTTCAGAATCGATGAACTACAATTCCATAATCGATGAACTATAATTCCATAATCAATGAACTAAAATTCCAGAATAAATGAACAATAAATGTTGTTGTTGGAATCGAACCTGAATTTTTTTAAAAGGAAAACGCACATTTTTTAATAAAACGACATAGTTTTAGCATCCGTATGCACCATGCATGGTGCATACAGATGCACAGCATAACTATCCCTTGGTGCAAAGGCCAAAGGCCAAACTTTGACCTTTGCGCCACAAGCCACATTTTATTTTTGGGCTCTTGGCGCAAAGGCGTAAAGCCAAACTTTGGCCTTAGCCCACAGCTACAGCTGTCAATCGTTATGCGCTGGACCCGTGTCCATACTGGACACGGATACAGTGCTGTTAGGCACGGATATTTTCTTCTTTCTTTTTTTTTCTTTTTTTTTTTTTTTTTTTTTTTTTTTTTTTTTTAATTTCAGACTTGCTTCGTTATAGGAGTATATGTTCATAATTTTATTACTATATTTAATAATATATATTTCATAACTCCATAACTATACATTCATAACTCTAATTGTACATTTATAACTCCATAACTGTACATTCATAACTCCATAACTGTACATTCATAATTTTCGAAGCTCTATGTTTCACAATTTTAGAGCTTTATGCTCTAATTTTTCACTATTAGTGTTCATAATTGTAAGTTCATAATGTCGTATTTGTTTCATGAATATCAATCAATAAATGGTAACATTATAACTCTAATAAAGAAACTGCTCACGATTTTAGTGCCCATTGTCCTTAGTTCCTCCTGTGATAAGGTCTTAAATTTATACATTCATAAACTTTTCTCCTTCATATATTGATGGGTACCCATTTCTAATATAATGCTTATTCCGTCAAGCCTTCCACATTATGTTATTATTATGACACCCACTCCAATTTGGATATCAATAAAAGTTCCCTATTACTAATTTAAAAAAAATCATTGGTATAAATTCAATATGACTATGAATATTATCCTCACCTATATATATTTTGACATTTATCCATATATGAAGCTTTGATATAAAATTGTATATTTGGCATTTAGTAGTTCATCCCATATATAATTCTAATATAGATATCACCGGCCACAAAACTCAATTTGAACAAGTTATTCTGAATTTAGGACACCGATGCGATACTGCTAGACTGAAACCCCATACTAATTATTATTACAATATCTAAAAATACCATATAAAATGAAAAATTAAAATCAAACAAATACAAAATGAGTTAATCGGGCATTACACTATGGACAAGTACCAGCAACGCGTGCATCTTTTCTTCTTTTTATATTATATTTTTTTTTTTTTTTTTTTTAAATTCATGGGCAAAACTAAATCATTGACGAGTCCTTATAAAAAGAAGAAAGTTAAAAAAAATCCTACCTGGCCGTTTATTATTTATTGGTTCGCCTGGTGTGTCCATCATAGAGATTTTCTCGTTGGCTATCGACTTCGCCGGCAGGCTTTTGCAGGGTCAACTCGGATTTGCATGTCTTTCAGCTCCTCAAGACTCGGAAGCGCCCACGTAGCATTATTTGTTGTTCTGGAGACTCGTGTGATTTGATTCTGCACTCACAGGACAATATAATTATAGTGTACTTGGAACTCCCTCATTAGGTCATAACTCAAACTAATGAATTGGTTCCAGGCTGTAATTCTTCGGAACCACTAAATATGGTGGAAAAGTCATCTTCTTCCCTACTGTATTCTGGTTAGGTTATATCGATAGTAATCGGTGGATTACAACTCATTTCCACGAAATTTATATAATCTTGTAATGTTTAGATGGCTTGTATACTGTATTTTAGAAAAACATAGTTCATATATATTTGCATAATAATTGTAGCATTTTCGAGTGTTCCAAAGTAATTCCTCATATAAATGGTTTTTTATTCTTTTAATAAAATGGCTGCTTATCAATCATTAGTCTTGCATATTTATCCCCATTAGTGTGTAAAGCCGAAATTTAACGACATAAGCTTATCCTCCATTTTTACGTGAATGTTGTTCGCGCAGTATATTTTTTGTTACTGGGTAAAAGCATGGACCATTTATAATGGTAATGATCCATTAATTACTTTTTTCATATATAGCGTGTGATGACCAGGTATATTAATTGCTGCACACATATCTTTCCGTGCTAGATAAGAGATGGTACCACACCAATAATGTTTGGTCCCTAGGACGAGCTACTTAAGGGTTAGGGGGGCCTTGGCCACCCTTTCTACCCTTACACTAATTTTTTTAGTAAATATTCTTCCAAAGGCTGAACTCCAATCCTAAAGGCAATTTTTTAGTAAATATGTATGTATATATTGATATAGTAGGGATAAATAAACTTTTGGTCTTCTTCTAATTTTTTTTTTTTTAAAACAATTATGTTTATATTAAATGAACTCAGAATATATATTAAAGTTCAAATTCATTAAAATATATATAAATAAATCAAATAATTAAAGTGACCATTTTTCTTTATTATCTAATTTCTTTTATCAAGATTATTAATAAAGAATACATTAAGTATACATTTTAATTTTAAAAAAATCTCCAAATTTGAGATATATTATTTTAAAAAAATAAATATTGTTATTTAAATTCGTTTTGAGCTTTTTGTCTTTATCTCCAAATTTTGAAATATTCAGTTAACAGTAAATGAATATAAGTTAATTATGAAAAAATTGGTGAAATATTGATAAAACTTTTTATTTGATTCCTTATGTGACCAATCTTATTAAAATAAATATTTTGGGGGGTCGTTTTATGTTATTATTATATTGGTTATGTGAAAATATATAAATAAATGATGGACACCTATGTCCGACTCCGGGTACCATACAATTTATGACTTTTCTTACCTTAAACTATTTCTTTGATCAGGCTCCCGAAAAATCTGAACATAATACATTATTGGAAGGTTCATCTCTTGATCTATAACTAATAAAAAACATGACCATTAGCTTAAGACTTTTAAGACTACTCCCTGATTGAAATGACCCCAACCTCTGATTAATATGTCTATAATAAATGTGTGAAGAATAAGATGCAAGACCTCTTAAGCACATGACTCCTAGTATTTATCTCACGATGTCTGAAACCACTCAGTATATAATTCATCAATTCTCAGTCTAAATACGTCATGAGGGGGGTGCCGCCAATTCAAGTGGTCTGGGGTGCTCGACTCACGCTTGGATAATCTCGCGCCAAATGAACCACAAAGATGGAACTATTAAGAATGGGTTAATAGTGCTATAACTTTTTTTTTATTCCTCATCATGTTTCAGGGAAAGATATGAAAAATGACTGTAACAGGATATGATTGACGCCATTCTATAAGAACATACTCGAATTATTGCATGAGCAATGCTAAGCTTCTGTTCTCAGGGGTTACGATTCTGAATCGTACATACACAGTACAAGATTACATCTGTGTACTTTAGTTGTGCATGTCAGAATGAGTTCCCTACAAAAAGTTTCACCCAACGTAGAGTTGCGCTGTTGAAGCTTCGGAGAGCCCAAGAATCCATAACAATCTCGGAATATCTCTAGAAATCATAAGTAGTTCTCTACAACCCTAACTGTCGGCACATGCTAGAGCTATCTAACCCTTTTCAGGTACCTCTTGGATCAGAGGTGGTCTCTCTCTCTGATTTAATATTTTCTCTGGCTTCTGAAGAAATGAGCAGAGATAAGCGGTTCATGGTATACTAACAGTCGCTTATATGTGTACAGAGTCGTCCACTCCGTCGAGATACCACTAGTGTGTCCGAAAAAGTGTTGAAGGACTATTGAAGTATCTAGGTCGTGATAAGACAACTCGGACCTTATGAACCGGGCCAGGTAATCACTCTCGCACCCGGATTCGATACGAACATATTAGTTTGCATCTGAGAGGAGGCTAAATTCAGATAAATAAGATGTGCGGCACCTCAATATCGATTTCTTCCAAGCTACAAAATACACTCGGTTCTCGACATGCTCAAATGGCTTGTTTTTACGGCAGTCCATTCTCGCGTCCTGATCGGCAAAATTTCCGAATCCTTGAGGTGAAGATCTCCATCGGGATAGTTCAGGCCAATAAATCATTCAACTTGCGGTTGGTTGGGCAATTTCCGAGTCGAGCAGTCCAGTTCATCTCTATGAATTAGTAGATTTATCCGCTGACTAGCCTATAGGTTTCTCTGCAGGCAGTAGTCTAATTTCAGAATGAGAACTCTAGTCAAGATATATTTGTTATGGCTAAAAACATTTCTTCCATTACACTAGACAAGAGTGACCAGCGATATTTGGAAGTTAGCCCAGTCTTATATCCTCATATTAGAGCAAAATAAACGATTATCTTTCTCTATATAGTTTTCCCTTTTAAATGCATAGCCTATATTGGCTATGGTTGCCGAAGATTATCTAAATTTGAAATGCTTATTGGATCACTGAGATAGAAATAATCACTGATCTGAAACTTCACAGAAGATTTTGTCCTTTCGTTTGATGACCCGGTTCTTTCATTACTGAGACACAGGCAACAAGATTTTCATTTTATTGAGTTCTAAATGTGGAGATGACACAGAATCTTTAAGCCACCAAAATTTTGCTCTGAGATAAAATGGCATTGCATGCAGGCTAACAAAGATCATATGATAGAATCAAAAAGAGCTATGTAAATAATCAAACAGGTAAAGTCCTAACAGATGTTTAATATAGGGGAATGGAATGGATATATCATTCTTACCTAGATCAGGAGTTGCAATGCGAATGAAAAGGTTAAGACCATTTATGCTATCCTCATGGAGATGAATGAAGTCAGATGTCCAGATTTTGCATTGGACTGCAAGGTATCCAATCCCTCTTTGTCTAAGAGTATGACCCCATCCATTATATGAATAACCCTGACACTCGCAATAGCCAAGGCACTCCTTTCTGCACTCTTCTTCACTCTTGGCTTTTGGAAATGGCGAGGCTGAACTCTCAAACATGACTGAAGTGAGATTCAAGAATGTGTCTCTCTTCACAGTCTGGTCACAGCTAATAGCTGGCTTCCTAGAACAACCACCTGAAAATTCGTTAGCTGCCCAATCGATGGGATTAGTAGGTTCAAAGCCCTGCAAACACTTGCAGTAGTGTGAACCGCTATTGTTGATGCTACTACAGCTACCAAAGTCCCACAGACGTTATACACACTGCAACGATCGTGTGGCTCTGACCATTGCAAAGACCAACTGGATTTATCCCTATCCCAGCTATAGAATTGCTATTTCCCAGAGGAATTCATCAATAGCCTTGAATTATGGGATGATAGCAGAATTGACAAGTTTTTGCGACCAAAATTCGACAGCAAAGAGGACACAATAGTGGGAATACCACTTGAACTTTTCCAGTATGTCGTTAGTGTTCTCTTCTTAATGGTGTAGAGATTTTTGTTCTCTGGATCTTGGATGAAGGTGTAATTTCCGGTGTGGGGTTGTAGCCGGAACTTGCCCAGGAAGTCAAATTTAAACTACCATTCATTTTCATCCCAGGAAGAAAAGTATCGGCTGGATAGTCGAAACTTTGCCATAAAGTCTTTCCTGAAAGATTATCAAACAGAACTAAATTCCCAGAACCCAAAAGCCTTGCAGTCCTGTGTGACTTAGAGGCGTAGGATCAAGTTGTGTGGAGAAACATGTGGCGCCAGTAGCATCCAGAACATAAAGATTTCCATCTTTCTTTAATGGCGACGACAGCCCCTTCTGGGTCCTGAATTGGAGAACCCTGTTGGCAACCCAGACAATTGTTAGGGGGGTCACATTGTAATACCAAATGCCTACATACCAGTTTAAATGTTGTTCATCTGGAAAGAAACCAAGCTCAAATTTTTTCCCAGCTGAAACAAGTGTGTCATCCTCAGTTAATAAACTGCTTCCGGTGGTGATTGCTTCTCTACCATGACATGATGGAAGCATAAACCACATCAAGAAAGTACACAAGAGCTTGCAGATGTACTGCATAGTTGCAGATTAATTATTGAATGTTTGTTAAGACAATCGTCACCAAGTTGCTCTCATATATGAGAGGTTGTGGATTTCAATCTGAATGCAGTATTGACTCTATTAACTTTTTGACTTCACTAAAAATATGACATTGAAACAGAGTAACTTGAACCGCGTTGAAAAAAATTAGTAGCAATTCTCTTTATAATTAATGTAGGTGGGGTATACCAATTCTAGTCCATCCTTAAATTAGTAGCAATTCCCTTTATAATTAATGGCAGGTGTATACCAATTCTTATACCATGGACTAGTTCATAGTGTATTGTGGGTACGGTGTTATGTGTCTTATATTGTGAAGTTTTTTATTTTTTGTATTATAAAATTCTATACCTTAAAAGTTAAAATAAATTAATAAATATGTCTTTATACTATATGTCTATAAATACGGGCGTACACGTACAATATCGAATAGGGCACTTGGGTTCGAGATCCTCTGACAGTAGGTCGGGAACTTCCGATCAAGTAGCCCTTGTGTGAAGTAGTTCAAAAGTCCCCTCCACAACTTATATGCAGTATTTATAAGAGAGATAAGGGGACACAGCCCGGGTCATCGCATGGAGGGCACATGGCCCTCATGCACCGTGCGAAACTGGGGTCGAGAGAGCTTGCGACACGTGTGATATATGTCTGACGATGTCGGATGACCACTCTGCGGGGCATAGACCGGGACCGTGCCCTGGAGGTCGGTCTCGAGGCAGAGGCTGGGCGATTCAAGGTTTAGGGCTCGGTTTGACCAGATTGGGAAAGACGGTCGGTACCGAGAGTTTTCAACAAGGATGGTCGGGTTGTCCCTGGAATAACACGGGGCCTCGGTACCGACTGTAGAACGACCCGTACACGAGGGTAATATCCCTATCATAACTTATATTATGAATTGTTATATTTGTGTTATGAAATTCTGTGCCTATGAATTCAAATTATGTACCTTGTGTTGTAATTTTTGTGTCTTGTGTTATAAAATTATATACTTTACGAGTATAAATATAATAATGTACATCATCATTTGATCTATAATCTATAATGCTACGTAGACCATAATTCATAATATAAATTGCGGAAGTATATACGGGCATGAACAAGAGAGAGTCCAAGTTGCAAGATGCCAATAACTGCCCACATCTTCATATACCATAATTGATAGTAATTCTTTCTCAACACTATATTCTCAAAAAAATATTGTCGGCCCCATTAATGGAATAGAAAGAAAAAAGAAAAAAAAAACAGTAGTTTAGGATTAAAAAAGTTAATTTTTTTTAAATATACTAAAAAAAATGCAAAAATAATATAATTTATTTTTTTTAGTGCGAAAAGAAATTCGTAATCACTATTTAAGTTTGAGCAGTCAAACTTATGCCCAGATGGATCTCATCTAACTATCGGCCTTCCACCACTGAAACAGTCAATTCGTTGTTGGAATAGACGCATATACTGGACAAAGAAGAAGACACCCTTTCAGAGACGCGCCTCCTTGCTACAAACGCGGCTGCTTCGGCCGTGGAAGACTCATGTTTTCCGTCACTAACATTATAACAACATTCGACATTGTTGGCCGATCGTTTGGATCTTCTTGCACGCATAACAACCCCATGTTTATGCACTTCATCACTTCACTTTCATTGCAAGACGAGACCAGAATCGGATCCATCATATCCAGTGCCTTCTCTTCATCCAAAACTTCCATGCCTGCAGACACGTACAGTTACACAATTGTCACCCGTAACATATATATAATGATTGATGGGTCTATTTAATTGCAGAATGTAGTGTAATAAGCTTTAATGCTCACATGGCCTAATAGGTTCAAGGATTCTTGAGATTGGAAAAATGATGTGTTTCTCCTCCCGCTGATGATCTCAAGTACTACAACACCAAAACTAAAAACGTCTGATTTGATTGAGAAGAGCCCTTCCAGTGCATATTCCGGAGGCATGTACCCACTTGCAAAACAAAACGATGATCAAAAGTATCGAAATTAGTGCATAGTCAAAGTATCTAGTTTATGTAACCAAACATTATGTAAACTTTGAATAGTAGTCCAGAAATTCTTTCTCAACAGTAGTAAGGATTATGTTGTATACTTACAGGGTTCCAACAACCTTCTTTGTATTGGCTTCTATACTTTTGCCTTCCACAATTCTTGCCAGCCAAAATCTGAGATTTTAGGGTTCATCTCTTGATCTAATAAATGTTGCTAGCTTTAAGATCCCTATGAATAACCCTCAACCTTGAATCTTGGTGTAGATAAAGGAGACCTCTAGCAATGCCCAAGATGATATCGAACCTTAGTTTCCAATCCAGTGCCATAGAGAGTGTGCAATCTTGCAAAATAAGAAGACTTTACTTTAGCTGTTAATCACTGGCACAATAAGTTACTATGCAGAAAGAAGATGATGAGTTCATAGACTAACCAAATATGATGGCATCTAAGCTTCTGTTTGGCATGTATTCATACAACAAAATCTTTTCATTTGTTGTGATGCAATAGCCTACAAGTTTCACTAGGTTGCGGTGTTGAAGCTTCGCAATCAACACATCTCATTCTTGAATTCATTCACACCTTGTCCACTCTGGCTTAATAACCTTTTCACTGCAATTTCTTGTCCTTCTGGGAAAACACCCTGTGCATGTCTACAACTGTTACATTACAAGGCACCTAATCCTTGACAAAAGATAGTTGAAAGTAGGCTCTAAACAACCTTATAAACCGGGCCAAATCCCCCTTGTCCGAGCTTGTTTGTATCTGAGAAATTATCTGTTGCTGCCAATATGCTTTCCAGGCTAAAAAATGGAATGTCAATGGCTTTCTTATCATCCTCAGTAAACAATTCATCCTCTTGGTCTCCAATGTTTGCCAAGTTATTCACTTGATTTCCTTAAGGTTAGTTTGTTTAAGACAAAACATCACAAGTTAGAAAAAACATTCTTCCATAAACACAAGAGTTGAAGATTAATCCAGTCATACCCTTAACCAAATTTCTTCTATAAATTATGTAGCCAATGCTGCTCAAGATTACAACCGCTGGAATCACTGAGATAGATATAATCAGTGATCTGAACTTCACAGAAGATTTTGTCTTTTCGCTTGATGACCCTGCTTCTGTCATTATTGAGACACAGGCAAGGAGATTTTCATTGTATTGAGTTCAAAATGTGGAGATGACCAAAATATTGTTGTCAAGAGGTCTGAACCAGCCCTCTATAAGCTGGTTCAGGTTTGGGCTAAGCCCAACCCAGGCTTGCTTTTTTCAGGCCGATTCAGGATTGGTTCGACTTGAATCGGTCCGTGACCACCTCTATTTTACATACAATCAACTAAAAGTAAACAACTAATTTACCAAACACTTTTTTACAACTAGCTAATACTATCAGCTGGTCAAACCAACTAACTCAATCAGCTATCAGTCATTTGCCAAGCACCCTTGATAAAATCAAAAGAGCTAATGTTAAATAATCAAGAAAAGTAAAGTTTAAGGATACCTGAGGTACAATTTAAGCTTAAGGCATCCCATTTGAAACCGGATTTGCATAGGCACCTTCCCAGCCCTTGTTTTGTAGCATTACAAATTGAGTTGGGCAAATCTTCACAGTCAATAGAAGAACTACAAGTTGGCTCTGCTTGAGGTTTATCATTCTTACCCATGTCTGACATTGCAATGCGGATGGAAATGTTAAGACCATTTGTGATGTCCTCTTGGAGAGCAACAACATCAGATGTCCAAATTCTGCATTCTTGTCTAAGATCACCAGTCCCTCTTTGTCTTCGAGTAGGATCCAATGCACTATAGGAATAAGCCTCGCACTGGCAATTGCTAAGGCACTCCTGTTTGCAGTCTTCTTCAGTCTCAGCAGTTGAAAAAGCCGAGTCTGGATTCCCAAATACCACTGAAGTCAGATTCAAGAACGTGTCTCTCTTGCCATTCTGGTTGCAGCTAATAGCTGACTTCCTAGAACAGCCACCGGAAAATACTTTAGCTCCCCAATCGTCGTGATTAGTAGGTTCAAACCCCCGCAAACACTTGCAGAGTAAACCATTGTTGTTGTTACAGCTACCAAACTTCCCACATATGTTATACGAACTGCAATTATCGTGTGGCTCTGACCATTGCAAAGACCAACTGGTTTTATTGCTATCCCAGATATAGAATTGTATTTCCCCAGAAGAATTCATCAATAGCCTTGGATTATGGTATGGAGGCTGACTTGACTCTTTTGGATTAAAATTGGATAGCATGGAGGATACAGCAGGGGGCAAAGTATTTAAACTGGTTAATTGGTCTCCTACTCCACTTTTCCAGTATGTTACAGATCTGTTATAGATGATGTACTGTCCCTTGTCTCCAGGATCTTGGATGAAGGTGTAATTTCCAGGCGTGGGGTTGTAGCCAGAACTTGCCCAGGAAGTCAGTGTTAAACTATCATCCATTTTCATGCCAGGAAGAAAAGTATCGGCAGGATAGTCGAAACTTTGCCATAAAGTAGTGTTTCTTGAAACATTATCAATCAGAACTAAGTTCCCTGAATCCAAAAGCCTTGCTGTTCTAACGTAAGACTTAGAAGTGGGCGTAGTATGAAGCTGTGTGGAGAAACACGTGGCACCAGTTCCATTCAGAACATAAAGATTTCCATCTTCTTTAACGACGACAACTCCAGAAGAATCCGAAATTGGAGAATCCCTGTTGGCAACCCAGACAATTGTTCGGGGGTTCAAATTGTAATACCAAATGCCTACGTACCAGTTTAAATGTTCTTCATCTTGAAAGAAACCCAGCTCAAATGTTTTCCCAGCTGAAACAAGTGTTTCACCCTCAGCTAATAAACTGCCTCCGGAGGTGATGACGTCTCTACCATGACATGGAAGCATAAAGCATGACATCAATACTGCACAGAAGAGCTGGCAGATGTACTGCATAGCTGCAGATTGCGATGAGTGGCGTTTCCCCATGACTTCAAGATCTTGAGGCTTTGGGTACAGTACAGATTAATTCCATGTACTGTAATCGTTGTGATGATCAATACCCAATGAAAATGAAGTCAACACTAGAGAGGCAGTAATATTATACAGAGTAGAACCATTCACAACAATGTCAAATGTCTATTAACCTAAACCGTGTTTCAAATGTTTAGACATCCTTAATATCTATTTCGTTTGTAATTAATGGCAAGTAACATTTATTATATTCTTTCGGAGACAGTTGCCAACATTTTTATTTGAAATGTACAGATCAGGGTAGTTAGTTGTTGACTTCTGTTTTTTTTATTGCATACTCTCTTTGGTTGTTCACACAATTCTGTAATCTGTACTGTTCCAATCTTGAAGATATCTTCCTCTAATGGACAGTAAAAATTGCAAAACATGTGTTGAGATTAAGGAGAACAAAGATGAACAATAATGGAAACTTCTCTCCATTCCGATTACTCTGTTCTGCTCCGTTGTCATTCCTCTCATCATTTTCCCGTACATATGAGACATAAACCCAGGCCACTATCTGCCTTCCAGCATTGTGACTGTTAATTCATTAGGCTTGGATGAGGAAGATGAAGATGATATGCCGGAAAGGCGCTTTCTCACCACAAAAGCTGGTTGATTAGGCCTGGGAAGAGCCATGCTTTCAGTCACCAGCATTATAACAACGTCCGTCATGGTTGGCCGATCACCGGGATCTTCTTGCACGCATAGCAGCCCTATATGTATGCATTTCAAGATTTCGCTTCTGCTCAAAGAATTTAGCAGTACTGGGTCTACTATTTCAACCGCCATCTCTTCCATCCACAGCTTCCATGTCTAAGAAATTACAGAAATCATACACAATCCCAGAAATTATCACAGACCAATTAAGCTTTTGCAGGTAGGTACTCACATGGCGCAAGAGGTTCAAGGCTTCTTGAGATTGGTAAAGCGACATGTTCCTCCTTCCACTAATGATTTCAAGGAGGACAACTCCGAAGCTATATACGTCTGATTTGATTGAGAACAGCCCTTCCAATGCATATTCCGGAGACATATACCCACTTGTCAATAAAAAACACGAGATAAATCAGGGTGATTCAGTGGCCTACCTACGATACTGTAATGTATGCTAATGTATTATGCAATGCTTACAATGTTCAACAACTTTGTTTGTGTTAGCTTCATTTCTTTTCCCTTCAACGATTCTTGCCAAGCCAAAATCTGAATTTTAGGGTTCATTTCCTCAATCCAGTAGAATGTTGCTTACTTTTAGATCTCTATGAATAATCCTCAGCCTTGAATCTTGATGGAGATAAAGAAGACCCCGAGCAATACCCAAGATGATATCAAATCGCCTCGTCCAATTCAGTGTCACGCTGAGTTGACGGTCTTGCCAAACAAGAAAGGCTTTTAGTTTTTAGCAAGCAAAACCAGGTAGCTAGCTGTTAAGTACTGCCATATGAAGTTGCAGAAATTAAAGAAAGATGACTAACCAAATATGATGAAGTCTAAGCTTTTATTTGGCATATATTCGTATAACAAAATCTTTTTCATTTGTGGTTATGCAATAGCCCAGAAGCTTCACTAGATTGCGGTGTGAAGCTTGGCAATCTAACACGACCTCGTTCTTGAACTCCTCCACTCCTTGTCCACCGTTGCTTAACAACCTTTTTCACTGCAATCGCTTGCCCTCCTGGAAAATTACCCTGTCGGAGTTTGCAGGGAGCCTAATTACATTATATATAGAACAGTTGAGTCAAGAAGTATATGGTAACCGCGTTATTTACTTTATAGACAGGGCCAAATCCGCCTTGTCAAGCTTATTTGCATCGAGAAGTTGTCTGTGGCTGCTAATATGGCTCCCAAGCTAAAAAATGGAACTTCAATTTTTCTCTTGTCATACTCGGTTATCAAGTCTTGTTCTTGCATTCCAATGTTTGCATCCCCAAGATAATTTCTTCTCAAAAAAACATCACAGATTAGAAGAATAGAAACAGAAACTATAAAAGTGCAGGAGAGTGGTACAGTATTATTACCTCTTCTATTCCCAGTCAATTTTCTTTTATAAACTATGCAACCTAAGCTGCATAACAGTACAAATGCTACAACTCCTAAGATATAAATAGCCAGTGTTTTTCAACACTGAAGTTGCCTCTTTCCTTTCGGTTGATGACCCTTGCGCTTGTCGTTCTGAAACAACAAGACAATAATAGTACAGTCATTTTCAAAATTGCTCTGATACCACTTGTTAGTATTTACCGAAAGACATTGTTTTGTGGTTAAAGATTCGTACCTAAATCAGCAACACGGACAGAAAGCTCAAGGGCCATGGTCATAATCGTCCTGGAGATCATTGAGAGCTTGAGTCCAAATCCTGCAACCGTATTCACCGCGTTGTTCACCTCCAAACGAATATGCCTTGCATTCGCAGTCACCCAAGCACTCCTTTCTGCACTGCTCTTCATTCTTATTGTTAGGAGAAGGGTATGGGTAATCAACTTTCATTGATGTGAGATTAAGAAATGTAAATATTTTGGTTGCAGCTAGTCCCAGACTTCTTAGAACAACCCCCGGAATAATCCCCGGTTTTCCAGTCGTTAGGATAGGTAGGATCATACCCGTCCAAGCACTTGCAGGGCGAGTCATCAGTGTTATTCCTGCTACAGATACCAAAAGCTCCCGCAGAAATTAATACCTACTGCACTTGTCTTGTGGCATTTGCCACCCCAAAATTCCATGTTTTCTCATTATTATCCCAGATATAAAACTGTATCTCCCCGGAGGAATTCATCAACAGCCTTGTATCCTTGTACCTTGTTGTGTCATTGAATGACAGAGACGAGAAGTTGAGGGGCTTGCGGTTGGACCTGGACTTTTTACTGAGAACAGTTGTACTGAAATTTGACAGCAAGAAAGTTACCTCATCCACAACTGAACTGGCCAGGGGATCTCCACTTTTCCAGATGGGTTCTGGTGATTGTTCTCTGGAAATGGTGTACTGGGGCGGCGTGTCTTATCAATCTGGAATGTGTAATTGTAATTTTCCAGTCCAGGGAAACCAATTTTTAAAGCCGCTGATGTCATCTTCATCCCGGGGAGGAAAGTATTGGTTGGGTAATCGAAACTCTGCCACACGAATTTTCCCTGATTCGTCCCTGGAAACCAAATTCCCTGAATCCAAAAGCCTGTGCTGTCCAGTTTGTAAGACCTGGGGGGTGAGGGAATATCGATGTCCCGAAGGCAGTACAAAACAAGAAATCTCCATTCTCCGTTTGATACAGTAAGGTTTACCGTCTTGAAATGGCAACTAATGTCCTAGAAATCTGACACGGGTTATCCCTGTTGGCCAACCCAGACGATTGTCGAGGATGAGCTCCATAATACCATATCCCCACATACTCTGGTTTGCACCCCTGAGACAAGAACCCTAGCTCAAAACTCTTCCCAGCTCGAAACAATGGTTTCTCATCTTTTGAGGTATAACGTTTCCACTACTGGTGATGATGTCTCTAGTATAGTTTAGTAGTAGGGTGGAACCATGGAACACAAAGCACACCAATAAATGAACACAGGAGAGGCGTCCGCATGGTTCAATAAGTTTGGCACGATCAACTTGCATTCGTTGCTGAGACCTTAGAAGAATATGATAATGATGATAAATCGTTCATCCCTATGAAGTCAATGCTGAAGTGTCATGTGGTTTTACAGGTATTCGGTTAGTTAAGTGGTAAATTATATATTTATACCCATTCAGAGTGTGAAGAGTTCCACCTTCTTGTGAACATCATATATTAGTCTCTTACCATAAAAATCGCTAAGTGCTATTATGATTTTACTTCTTTACACTTTTTGTAGATGAAGTGTGACATTCGAGAACGAGAGATTTTGGACTAGTTGTTACTAACGGAAATTATTTTATGTTTTCTAATTTTGCATTTTTCATTCTTTGTTTTATGTTTTTTTTTTTTTTAAATACTCATAATTCTTTACAAGGTAGTATCTGTTCTATTCAATCCAAAGAATCTAAGCCCCACCACTACTTGGAGTTCGAACCTAGCTATGATCATCCAAATTTGGAATGGTAACCTGGGATGCTCATCACACTACATTGATAGGGACATAATTTTTTGATACTTTTAGAGTCGTAAGTATGGAGTAGTAGAGCATGTTTTGTACATTTGATATCTGGACTAAATTTATACCAAATATATAATTATAGGTATTATAATAATATTGTATTAGCTGAAGTATAGTAAATATTACTAGTATAATAGTATAGTACGTACTAATATAATAATTAAGATAAGCATAACTAAAAATAAGCATTCCCGATAACTAATAAATAACGCTATTAAAGTTCACCTAAAATCTTAATTGATAATATTAATTTTGTTGAGCTAGTATTTATAAATATTTGGATATATTGAAATTTCAATATTCGATATTCGATTACGATATAACATAACTACAAATATTCGAACCAAAAATCTATTGAGTTCAATCAAAATTTAAAACCGTTGTATAAGTTTAATTTTTAATTTTGATAATTTGAATAATATCTAACTTTAAGTTTAAACTAATTAATAAGTTCTAAATAAGTTATGTTTGAATAAGTAATGCAAGTAGAAAAGATAGATGATGGCTATAAATAAAAGAGTTAATTACCAAAATGGCCCCTTGACTATAGCAAAATTACCAATTTAGTCCTTGACTTATTTTTTGACCAATTAAAGTCCCCTTAACTATTAAAAATTTTTAACCAATTTGGTCCTCCGTTTGTTTGACCGTTAGTCAACCGTTAACTTGGGACCAATTGATAATTCGCTATACGTCAATGGACCATTTTGGTAATTACTTTAAGGGTGGGGCAATTCGGTTCAGTTTTCTCCGAACCGAACCGTACCCAAATTAGTTAGATTCGGTAATATACCGAACAACCCGAACGGTAATAGATTCTTGTAATACTGAAACAGTTGGGTAAAAACTCGAAACCGAACGAATACTGTTTGAACTTTTGATTGCTATTTTGTTATATATTAGACTTTGGATATGGACTATGTAAACACATAACAATAACCCGAGAACTTTTGATAACAAACCATAAAGAAATCAATAAAATATTTACGAGAGATACCCGTGATAATTTGAGTTGAACCGGCGGAGCAGCAGCAAAGGGACTTGGATTTACTTTTTATTTATTTATTTATTTATTTATTTATTTATTTATTACTTATTAATTATTATTATTATTATTTAAAAATCAAACGGGATAGATTCATCATTACTTTACCACAAGATCGTTTTTTATCGAACGTTTCGGCTATACTCCAAGAATCCCCCATACTGTTCGCGTATATTACCCAAATCAAACTAACGGCTCGAGATTAGTTTTCGGTATAAAAATAAAAATAACAAACTCAAAGGTTGTTCGTACGGTTCAATTATGAGAAAACTAAACTGGAAAGAAGTTGCTCCACCTAGTTATACAACAACACACACACACTCTGACTATAACAATACTTTGGTCCCAAAAAGTTAACGAGGTTTGACTAGATGGTCCAATACTGAAGCGAAGAACCAAATTTGGTTAATATATTTTTAAAATGAGAGAGTATATACATTGTCTTAATTAGGACGCATTTGATATACATTAAACTACCACAGAGATGATAATAGAATATATATCACATATAATGAGATATGTGTAAGCCATACATACGGTGAGCGCGAGTGTGGTTATACGTACATGATAAATCTGATCGATTTTGTTTTTTTTTATTTACGTGCGTACCTCTCGCCAGGACACAGCCCGATTTCACAAAACCACCCATATGACTAAATGAAGTATAAAAGGCACTTTGAAATGTAAAATAGGTACGTAAATAGCTGGGGTGGTGCAACATAGCTAATGGGTGGTCAAGCAAATGCTGATTGCACCGACCCTATTAAAGATTTACAAGACTTAACTGAGGTCAAATGTAAGTTAAAAAAAAAAAAAAAAAAAAAAAAAAAAACGGAGGCAGCCATCCGCTTCTCCGGTGACGTCAAGGCGACGGACCTGCCTTCTCACGGAGAAGGCCCAACTGGGCTGCTCTCCGGTGAGTAAGCGCCACGCCACCCTGTGTGGGTTGCCGTTCCCCGTGAGAAGGGCATCCCTTCTCCACCGGAGAAGGGCGATCATTTTTATTTTTTTTTTAATGTTTATTGTTAAAAAATAATAAATAATAAATGTTACCACCTACTTTGACTATATTTATTTGCACTACTACTTTGGTATTTGCACCATCTATTTGACCTATAAATAGGTGGGGTGCAAATAGTAACATAGGTGTGGTGCAATAGAACTCCCTTGAAGAAATGTTTTGGGCGTTTTGTTGACTAAGAAAATTATGAGGAATTACGCGTAGCCCTATTTACACTTGGATTGGGACTTGGGAGCAAAACATATATTACAGTCAAGAGTCGGCGAGGGCTGCGCTTCAAGGCGACGACGTACTCAGCGCTGGTCCCACGCAGATAGCCACGTTGGCGGATCAGATCTCGGCCTCCAGTCCTCCGCACAAACCAAACCTGCCACGTAGGCACGGCAATCCTGAAACCAAAATATCTTGTGTTTACCAACTGGCAACCGCGAAGGAAGCACCACTGTTTTATTCCATATAGTTTCTGACACGTGGCGGTCCCTCTTACCATTCACCCACGCGCCGCGCGCCTGTCACCGTCCACATTTTCCTTGTGCCTGCGAAATTTCAGCATTGTATTTCAAATTGGCAGTGGCACTTTGGTTATTTTGCGGTAATCAAGGGCGGTTTCGGTAGTTTGCTGCAACTTGTTTACCTCTTTTTTCTCCTTCTTTTCTCCCCCCAACATTGACGAAGTCGTTACTGCTCCATTTTCTTTTTCGATCTTTCTTCGAGAGGTTTCTTTGGAGTTGTTGGAGAAGATGAAGAAGAGTTGCGAGCTCTGTCAAGGTATGGCTAAGACTTTATTGCGAGTCTGATCAAGCCAATCTGTGTTGGAACTGCGACGCTAAGGTGCACTCGGCCAACTTTCTCGTGGAGCGTCACTCGCGCTTACTGCTCTGCAACGTTTGCCACTCGCCGACGTCGTGGTCGGCTTCCGGCGCCAAACTCGGATTCGCGGTGTCCTTGTGCGGATGCTGCGTTGCAGATACTGGAAGACGACGGAGGCAGGAGGCGGCGGAGAGCCAGGGAGAGAGCCGCGTCGAGGAACCAGGGTACGAAGATGATGATGATGATGACGACGAGGATGATGATGAGATCAGTGATTCGGAGGATATTCAGGTGGTTCCGTGGTCATCAACGCCGCCGCCACCGACGATTTCATCAAGCAGCAGCAGCAGCAGCGAAGATTCATCTCACGGCGGTGAGGAGGGAGAGGTTTTCCTGAAACGATCGCGTGAAACCAATCCAGATCCTTTCTCTGATGTACGAAATCTTCATTATTTGCTTTCTCATTTTCTGCACTAAAGATAAAAAAATAGCCTTCATTGAACAGAATTGCTTCAAATGATTTTTCTAAACTTCAAATTATCTAATTTCATTTTTGCTTTGGCGAAATAGGATGATCGTGGAAGTTCATTGTTACCGGGAAACTCCTGTAAATTGCCGCCGTCTGCGACGGCTTCGACTTTTGTTGACTCATTGTCAATCAGTATGACAAGACCTATGAAGATCCGGAAACGGGAAGATTGCCAAATGAGTCGGTTTGTATAGATCCACCGCCGGAAAGATGGGATGATCAGTTTGGATTTTAATTTGATTCAATTGTTTTATTTTTGATAATTTATTTTCATAATTGTTTTTGCCGCGTGTATGCATGGGCATCGGTTAAGATCAGAGTAGATAGATTTTAGTTAGTGTAATGTATTTTTATTTACACTTAAAGTTTATTTATGAAAAATAGTTAACAAATATAAAAATACGATATTTTATTACCATATAAATAATTGCTAATAGTTAATTTATATATCTTATATTCTATAACACATTGAACAATTGCAAATTAATGTGTTTAATCTTATCACGAATTAGTTTATTTAGTTATGTAATTTATATATTATATAATAAATTATTCATACAATATTTTCCCACTATTACAAACTTAATAGAGTAAATAATTTAATAGGTTTCGTTATTGAATTTGATAGGATTTGGACTTTTTATTTTTTATGGTTGGCAATAGTCTTGATCTAGACTTTAGTATAGTAATTATTAATTAAAATAAACGTGAGATATCTTTGAATACGATTATTTTATAATAAGGTAAATTTTGTGATAATGTTGACGGTAGCCATCTTCAAACTTGGCAACATTGCAAGAAGCTAAGACGATCATATTCATAAAAATATAAAAAAAAATCAAATTTATGTAATTTTTTTTAATAGAGACAAATCAAATGTATATGCATATTTTGTAAAGAGAGATAATCATCATCACTGTATCAGTTTATACTCATATTGAAGTAGTCATGGAATTAGTGCCTTAGACCAGGTCATACTAAAACGTCTGAGTGATCAGTGACTATCTTTGTTTGTCAATATGTGAAAACGTACACTAGAGATATAAATCGTACCAGATCAAAAATCATGCTCTATTTTTTGACTGTATTTTTTTTTTGTTATTTATTGCTTTGGTACATAGAAACTCATGCTTATAAATTTTTTATTTTTTATTTTTTATTTTTAAATGGCTATCAAACTCCTTGAGCACGCATTATAGAGGAATCAGAACATTTTGTGCAATAAGAAATTTGCAACGAGTGGTTGAAATTGAACGCAGGTGAAAGGCTGAAGTTTACAACAATATTGGTTGCGGCGTTCGTTAGCCTATGCAGCATCACCACCCATTCATGATTCATCGTCTTTCCTGATGCCTTCTTTAATTATAATCCACAACCCCACGCATATTTATATACATATATAATTATCTTTCCGTCCTTAAAATCAATACTTTATATTTGACTGTCGGAGGAATCCATTTGGGAGCAGATATTTTCTAGTTTTTTATTTCCATATCTCATGGCTATGATGTGGTTATATTAATTTGTGTTGTAATTTCCCATCATGCTTTCAATTTTTATACTATTGCTTGTGCCCGCCAATCACATCGCGTGCCCGACAAAGAATTACAATTCATGCTTTTTTTTAATCAAAATAAATTTAGACCAGATATTTATAGCCAAGTATGGACGGGGTGCACATAGCATTACAGACTCTGAATTGAAATGACGAGGTACATAATTCATACTTAATATAAAATTTCAAACATGGTTGCAGTAGGCGTGGGGCGCTAGTCGGCGCCCGGGTAGCGCCTAAGCGGCCTAGTCGGCGCCTAGGCGGAATCTAGGGCGGCGCTAGGGCGGTCGCCAAAAAAACAGTAGCAGACTTGCAATTTGACAATTTTAATGAGGCTGTTTTCAACATTTAATCAATAACACAATCCAAATAAATGACATAATGACACTTCATAAGTCATAACATCAAAAAGAATATTAAAAAAAAAAAAAACTCAAATGAAATACCCAAATTACTTCAATCATCCAAAGATTGAAAGTATCAAACTAGTCTACGAGTGCATATATTGTCATATAAAATGAAAAAAATTAGCAAGGTCGAGTCGGTCGGGTTAATCGGACAGAAATTGACGAGTTAACTCGGCGTAATCGGACGAGTTAGGCGCTAGGCGGCTGAATTAGGCGCTAGGCGGGCGGCCTAGGCGACCGGTCTCCTTAGCGGGAAATCGCCACGCCTATGGGCGCCTAGCGCCTAGGCGGCGATTTACTTCGGTGCCTTAGGCGGGGATTTTTACAACCCTGATTTCAAAACACAAGACACAAAAAATCACAACACAATACAACAAACAAGATACTTATACATGTTATATATTTATTTATTTTTCAAATTTGATCTAAATACATAATTTGTGTTCATAGACACATACAAAATCATAAATAAGACACAATTACTAATTCGTTTCAGGTACAAAATTCATACTTTTAAAATAATAATTTCATAACACAAGACATTAAACACCCAACATAAGATACATATACATACACCAAGGTCCACAGTGCCTTGTGAATCTGAGCAATGGTATAAGGAATTAAGGATTGGATCTAAACAAATTACGAGATTAAATCTACATTAAGACACAAATAATAAGTATCATTTTTATTAATTAATATTTTCAAATCATGTGGTCTAGATCGTCTAGGAGGCTGGGGCAAGGCATCCTGTATTCCACATGTTTGTCATTTCATCAACCAAATTAACATTATTATTACACAAACATCTTTTCAGCTTGAAAATGTTTGGAGGGTAATCAATGACCAGTTGTTGGATACTCTTAGGAAAATATCAATAATATTTTTTGAGTGACGAATAAGCCCACAACCACTACACGGAAATAATACTACAGTATAAAATTCTAGTAAACAAATGATCACAAATAAGTAAATTAACTTATATTATTATATTTGACCTGTTTAAAGTAGAAGACCAAATAGCTTCTCTCATTGAAAATTAAACTTGTAATTACTAAGTCAATTAAATATTATCAATTTGATTAGAGTTGTCCTAAATATCAATAATATTTACATCAGATTGAGTTAAGACTTTTAAAAGTAAGAATCAAACTATCAATTCCGAATAACTTAATAGAAATACCGGACAACAAAAGCGTTTGCAAATTACAAGAAATCAAAACTTGGGTCAGTGACTCAAGACAGAGTGATGCGTGGAGCAAGTTTCTTTGGTTCGTCTATAAACCCAAGCCTTCAAATTCTGATCCCAATCGAACCTTGATGGACCACTGCAGATAACGTTTACTCTGTCAAGTAATATGAAAATGGAACAACACTAATAAGTGTAGACAAAGGCAAACAAACAAAATTTTGCAAATTGCCCATAAGAGTCATCTGACAAAGTTTACTGACTCGAGATGTTCAGCCTGCATGGCGGTATGAGCTTAGTTCACTGGTTTAATAGGCAGTATTTGAAAGAAAAGATTAAGGTTCAAACCTTGACAACGACAATATGAGAATTATGTCTAAAGTGAACATATCCTAGAAAGCAGCAATGCAAGGTTTGTAAATCAGACTTTAGTTAGCATACTTAACTTATAAACTAGTTTAAAAGTTAATAATTTATTTTGAAATTCTATTTAATAACATTTCAAAATAGTTATTATTTTAATTTTTTTTTATATTTTATAATTAATTACTCCGTATTTATTCAGAACTTAAAATAAATATAAATTTTAGAATAAAGCTCTATCAAACATAACCCACCAGACTGATATCTCACAAGTCACAAGAGATCACAACTAAATTTCCTTAAGCATCTGAAATGGCCGCTGTTATTGGCAACGGATTTAGTTTTTCTTTCCATTTTCACATATTCAAATTTTAAATTCTGTTATCATTTCTCGGTGGTGAAAATCAACCAAACATAAAAATAAACACCCAAGTTCAAAGCAAATACACAGAACTGAAAACAGAATCATCTCACCGATAATCGATAAGTGCAGGGCCTTGATAGCCTTCATCGAGAGAAGTGTTGGAGACAAGTGATTAGTAGAAACGATTTAGCGCCGCGATCCGAATATTCGGGAAGAGAATCATGTACCGGAGAAGAAGACAACGGGAGGAACGGATACCATGAAAGCTCTCCACGGCAGGAGAAGCTTCGTCCTGGAATGAAGAGAAGCCATTTCCGCAGCTTCACTGTTTTACACTTTTACCTAACTTCTCACCATTGAATAAACTGGTTGAAAGGCCATACCAGGCCCAAATTGAGTGGGCTTTATGCTAATGATGAGCTAAATCCCAATTCATAATTAAATGCAAAGCCACGCTTTAAATACAAGTACGTATATTCCATTTCGTAATTATATGGTGTCATTATTGCTAATTATTTGTTATTGTACTGATAGAATCCTGTCGTCAGAATTTCAGGTTTTCAGAAAACAAAAATCAAAATAATAATAGAATAAACCGGCGCCGCTCGTTTGGAAATTGGAACAATCTCCTATATATCACCACCAACCATCTCAGCGGTCCAGCCGTTTCCTAGGGCTTCATATTCTACACAATTTCTTCTTTTTCTCTTTTCGTCATTTTTTTTAAACACATAAATAAATTAAAAACCCATAAAAAAGCTTTTCTTTTGCCGCTTTCATGTTAGTTACTTTGCGTCATTGAGGATTTGAAAAGAACGTAAATCTGGCTAAGACGAGGTATGAAATGAAATCTTCTGTTTCTTTTTTTATTTTATTTTTTCATGGAATTTTGTTTTTTCCACGGATTTATATTCGTATATATATGAACCATTAAAAAAAAATTCTAATATTGATCTATGTTTGTGTTTATGTCTGTATACGAATCTGTATTTTTGTGTGTTTATGTTTGTTAGATATGATTATATGAATACTCACATGCACATATGGCACATTAATGGACAACTGAATGGATTTTGATCTGTTTTTTATCATTAGAATTTGATTTTCTGGTGTGATGTATTGAATCCATATCATTGAAGAATCTATGTATATTGAGTATGATCCATAGGATAAGATCCGCTCCGTAAATCCTGTTCCTGTTTCTGAGAGTACATGGAGGTTTGGATTTGAACTGAGAGATTATGGTTTGGATTTATTGAAGATAGAGTTATCTCTTTTCCAACAAAAGTTAATTTATAAATTTATTAGTGTAACGAAGGTGTTGTTTGTTTCTATGGATGACCTTCCAACTTGTTTGCTTCTTCCAACTTCCATAATTGTTAGTCTTCTTGTTTGTTTTCTATGGTTCTGCTACTGAGTACATGGAGTGTTCATTTGATTTCCTTCTATATCTGGTTGGTTCATCTCCTTTCCATGTTTTGTCAGGTGGGAGTTTCTAATGCTTAGTAAGGATTGGATCGATAGAGCTAACAAAAATCTTCTTCCAGTCTGGCCACTATAAAAACTTCCAACTTTTCTCCCACCTCAAAGCAGGTGTGGGGTGAAAACGAGGGGGTGATACTGTTATGTGTTCTGAGGAGATCAAAATCATCACATATTTGGAGATTGCGCGTGTCTCTGAGGGATTATCACTTGATTATGGCTAAGGTCAACCTGGGCTAAGCTTTGGGAAAGATTGTGGTAGCATGCTATTTAAGTTCACTGAAACTGTAGTTGTTGAATCAGTTGGTTAGTAATACGTTAGATGGTAGGGATCCTTAATACTAGAAGGCAAGCAGATCTCGTGTGAATTAGAATTAGTTAGTCCTATCAGAATGGTTAGATTTTCCTGCTTCCATGCTCAAATTCACTCGCATAAACAAAAGGTTAGCAGATAAATCTTTTTATTCGGCGTTCACCAATAACAGTTTGAGGTTTTGCTAATGCATATTTCTATTCTAAATTCAATATCTCTCAATCAGAAGCCAGTCCAAATGTCTGCTGAAGTAATGCAAAAGAGCCTGGAAGATCATTCTCAGAATCATTCCATGAAGGATTTTAGTTATTGTCAAGCTACCAGTCCTCCGCACTTGAATGAGGAGAATGATGCTGGCCATGTTATAGATTCCTCTTCTAATGATCATGGCAGTAAATCTGAAGAGAACGGGGATGAATACAAAAGTGAATGCACTGCAAGTGTTGATAATAATACTGCAAATATTAAAAAGTGTAAGTCTTTAGGCTTTGGATTTGGGCTGGGAGGAAGGAAGGCTGTATGATGACTATAACTCAGAGGATGAAAGTCGTGAAAGATTTTCATTTGATGGATCAGATACCCAAGATGGTGCCAAGGATTTTGTAACTAACTTGCTCAATAACAGTCAAGAGGTTCAGCCCTCTATATCTGTTCAAGTAAATTCTGATTTGGCAAACTCTGAATCTATATCTGTGATTGAATACCAGAAAGAGACAGAGAGAGAAGAAGAATGTGAAAACTATGGCTTTCACCAATCTGGAGCTGATGAGCCTGCTGTGCATCCACCTCGCACTTCATTTACCTTTGCAAAATCATGTTCTTTGCCTAACATGCACTCCACTGGTCAACATTTTACATCCATTATGCCTTATCCCAGATCTGCTGAGGATTTGATTGTTCTAGAGACAAGAAGAAAGGAAATTATAATGGATGGATTAGCGAAACAAGTTATGCAGCATGGAGAAAGAGAGGGCTATGTTCAAAATGATGAGAAAATTACTGGTGAAAATCCAGTTGATGACAATTATGGCACCTATAACTATGTGGGCTCAGCGAAAGAATGGATTGTGCCTGTGTCAGATGAGGTGAGTATGCAGAAGAACATTAATGGAGAATCCTTGGTTTGCGAGTTGAATGAGTTACCAAACAAGGATTTTAGGCAAAAGCGAATTGAGGAGTGGGTTACAAATCTCCAGGATTGTGACCCTCTTGAAGAAACAAATGAATTAGCTATCCCTGATAGTAGTGATCATGAGAAGATACATAATGATAAAGTCTTGGATGGGTCACCCCTGGGAAAGTTGGACGAGAAGGTCAATCCTGGTATGGAAGCAGTTAAGAAATATATCTCTTCTTTGAGTGCTTCAGCCACGTCTGTTCAACTTGTAAATCACGGATTGGTTGTTATTCCATTTCTCAGTACCTTTCTGAGCCTCAAAGCACTTAATTTATCTGGAAACTCCATAGGTTTGCTTTCCACCAAACCTTTTTCTCAAAGTTTTTTTTGGCTTAGTATATCAAACTCATGTTTATTTGTCCTCTCTCTTAACTTCTACAGCAAAGATTACTGCGGGTGCTTTGCCTCGAGGGCTTCATATTTTGAATCTTTCCAGAAATAATATCTCAACTATTGAAGGATTACGAGAGCTTACTCGACTTCGTGTACTTGACCTCAGCTACAATCGAATACTGAGAATTGGACACGGTATGGTAGGGAAACTTAAGTGACCATTATGCTTGTTCTTCAATCATGTGCTTCTTTTAATCTGCAGATAATGAATAAATAGACAACTAATATATCAATGGCAAGTAGATCTGATAAAGTAATATGTAGTGGAAATAATTGGCTTATTGCTGAGCAACAGTGACAAGTGGGTTTGATGTGCGGGCATTGAGAAGTTGACATGTAGTTTTGAATGGCAGCTTAGCATGTATTACAGCATAACAGTAATTTGCATAATGTAATGATTCTTAACTTGCAGGTCTTGCTTACTGTTCCTCCCTGAAAGAGTTGTACCTAGCGGGCAACAAAATTAGTGAGGTTGAGGGTCTTCACCGCCTCCTAAAATTGAATATTTTGGATCTGAGGTTTAATAAAATATCGACAGCCAAATCTCTGGGCCAACTTGCAGCTAATTACAATTCTTTGCAAGCAATCAACCTGGAAGGAAACCCTGCCCAGAAGAATGTCGGTCCTGAACAGCTAAGGAAGTATGTGCAGAGTCTTCTTCCACAGCTCGCATACTATAATAGACAATCCATCAAAATTGGCACATTGAAGGATTCATCAGACCGGTCTTCTCGATTAGGCATTGGTTCCCACCAGGCTGACCGTGGCGTTAAAGCAGAACTCAAGGTTGTGCGGAAGGGAACCACAAGTGTTTCTTCACACAAAGCATCATCCTCGTCCATTCATGGTCGTAAAGGTCAATCAAATTCCTCACCGAAGCGATCCAAAAGCAGACATGGTCACTTGCCTCCCAGTGCATCTCGAAGAACCACTCATCACCTTCATCCTAGTGAATCCAACAACAAGCTCGCAAATTTCAGACCCGAACCCTCTATGCGCAGGAGCCGCAGCGAGGGAACTCTTGGCATTTTCTGAAATTTGATTATTTCTGATTTGTGATCAAAATACCAGTGACTTCTAGCCTGGGATGTTGATACATTTATGCCCCTGCTTGGAATTTACTTTCTTGTTATGTGATTGCAGCTGGTTTGTCATGTGTGAACATTTGCTTTTCTTTGGTTTGTTTTAAGCTTTCATGTTCCTTTCTGGAATTCCATTGTCAATAAAGGGCAGTTTTTTATATTTTCAACTAGCATTTACATATTATTAAGCAAGGTTACATCACATGTTCTTTTGCCAGTTTGTTTTAATTAAGGTTAATGTTAATGTTAATGTTAATCCAAAGCTATTGAAGGTTAATTGCTTCAGGAGATGGGCTTATCAGTCGGGCCCAAATAAAATTCACTGGCCCACACATTTGGGCAACATAGGGCCCAATGAAAAAGATATCATTTGTAAAAAACAAAGAGAATCGAAGATCAAAAGGCAGTGACATAATTTGTGTGGTCCAAGGCTATAAACTGAAAATATCTATGCAGCTGATATCACAATATACGCAAAGATTGGAGCCAAATTTGTAATTTTAGAAACTTAATGTATGCGGTGGAAACTGATCGATGAGAGAAGTAAGGGGTCAAAAGTTGATAAATAAACGAAAAAGAGGCTAAAAAAGAAAGAGCCTCTGAATTGTTCAAGAACCCTAATCTATCTCAACCGCCTGCCAACTCTTTCATGCGCCGACTCTGAAGTCTCTGTCTGAACACGCCCCTTCTGTTCTCCACCGGCCGCCGTCCCGACCATTTTCCTCCACTCACTCCGCCCTTTCTGTCATCTCTTTCTCTTAGGTCCTTTGTTTCGAACGATCTGTCATCGCAGGTAACGGCGAACCCCATCTTTCTGTAAATTTGTTTATTATCTTTTCTGAGAATTAAGATGTGGGATTTTTCGTTTAATCTATATGTATTCATATGTACGTGTGTGTGGGTGGGTGTTTTAACCGTGATTGTCTCCCTATTTTATTTTTCCTGAAAAAAATTTATTTTTTTTTTGTCTGTCACTAATTTATTTCACTTCCATGTGCAGGGCATTCACGTCCTCTAATGGGAGACTAACAATCTGATCAGATAAAAAGATTACTGAAGTGGGTTCTCAACGTATCACGCTTGGCGGTTCTCTCTCTTTTTTTCTTGTTTTTCCCTTTAATGGGATTTTTGCCTAGTGAGATGTGAATTGCCTTCACTCAGAAGGCTTTCAATCTTGGATTTTTATATCTCATCAATAGCTTTAGCATGCATGGTTGTTGGGAACAGTTTCACTCACTGGATGAGTGTGTTTGTTCAAGATGTGAATTATGAGTAAAAATTTGATCTTGAAGGAGACGTTGACTTGTGCAGTATACAAATAGGAGAGGATTTTCATACCAGTGTACGCTGCAAAAAGGGAAAAAAGATTGGTTCAGGGGCAGGGGTTCTGCCTTTAGAACACGGGCCACCGATGCCTTCTGTTGGGATGAGAAGGACAACCAGGGTGTTCGGGGCAAGGGTGTTAAGATCAGGTAGAAGGTTGTGGACCCAAGTAGAGGGAAAGCATTTGAGAGCTGGTAATGGGGACAAGTTGATTGGACTTCTTGAGAATGGTGGTGTTAGAGGTGGTGCTGAAGTTCCCCAGTGCAAGGAAAATGGGTGGCATGAAAATGATGCTTTCTCAAAGCAGCAAGTTACCAAAATGGAAGTAGATTCAAATTTAGAGAGTAGCGCGGTAGAACTTGAGTTGGAGAGGCATGCAGGGGAGGCTGTGAATGAGAATGCAAATGTAGGTAGGAGGTGGGGAGCTGTTTATAGACGGAAACGGAAGTATAGGGCTGAAGATTATGATAGCGAGAACAAGGCTTTGGAAGACAGGAGGTTTGGAAAGCATTTTGTTAGAAAGCAGTGGAAGAAAAAAGCTAGATATTCTCCCAAGGATTCCCCTGATCTACCTCGATCCGTTGCACTGTCTGTTGTCATTAACTCTTCTTGTTCATCTGGTCGTTCGATTTACTGCTTGTTGAATTCACTTTTGGGTTGTCTGCGGAGGTCTATGGTCAATTTGGAACAATTTTTGCATTCATATGCTCAAAACCAATTCATGACGTATTCTCTTTGCATGGAATCCATTTTCTGAAGGTAAATTGTTTCCGTTGTTTCTGTCTCTATGTTCTTGTCCAGCAAGTTTTCTAATATTTTGCCATGTTTTGGTTCTCTTGTAGGAATGTACTCCTGAAATGAGAGCTGGAGTTTGTATAATTTCCGGTGTCAGGTATTCTGTACCATTGTTCGCTGTTAACTTCTCTGCAATTCCATGTTGCTTTATGTATCTCCATTCAAGTTTATCTCTGAGATCAGTACCACCCTCCTATGTTCTCTGGATGCCCTCGATGGGTATTGATGTGTCGGGCGAAACGACTGATTACACTGATTATGGATTGTGTGATCGTTCTGAAAGTGATAAATCGGGGCATTCAGGTATAGCATCTGATAAAGATAACTCTAGGAAGTGGGTTCTTTCACAACCAACAGTTAGGGTTCCAAAATTAGCTGCACGCAATTCACAGTTAAAGAGTGGTCGTATCCAGAAGAGAAGGAGAGGGATGAGGCCAAGGAGAAGTAAACGTTCTTCCGTTATTGGATTACAGAAAGCAAATGGAGCTATGGTTTCTGATAGTTTGAGGTTCAGACACAGTGGCATCCAGTTGTCCTCCATATCATCCCATTCTGGGCTTAGGAGTTTGAATAAAACAACTGCCCGGAACATCAAAGAACTAAAATCTGCCTTGTTGGATTCAACACGGGACCTAGATGCTACAAGCTGTTCAGCAAATCTGTTGGTCATAGAGTCGGATAAGTGTTACAGGGAGGAGGGAGCAGTTATTGCGTTGGAACAATCTGTTTCGAAACAGTGGACTCTTGCTGTTAAGAAAGGAGGGATGAGACGATACAACCTTACTGCTGAAAAAGTTATGAGGCCATGCAGTTCAAACCGTGTTACTCATGACATAATATGGACTTGTAATAATAGTTGGAAGCTGGAGTTTCCTAATCGACGAGACTGGTTGATTTTCAAGGAACTTTATAAGGAATGTGTTGATCGCAATGTACAGCCTTCATCAGTGAGCACCATTCCCGTTCCTGGAATATGTCAAGTGTCGGGATATGCAGATGCCACCTTCCCATTTATTCGACCCGATTCTTACATTACTGTAAAAACTGATGAACTAGCTCGAGCATTGGATAAGAGGACAGCAAACTATGACTTGGATTCTGATGACGAGGAGTGGCTGAATGAATTCAATAGTCAATGCTGCATAGAAAATATCACAGTTGAAAGATTTGAGTTAATGATTGATTCTCTTGAAAAATGGGTTTTCTGTAATCCAGACGGTTCTTCTGATGATAAAGCTGCTCTTAATACTTGCCTGAGTTCCGAAAGAAAAGAAATTGCTGAGGCTGTTTATGGTTACTGGTGTAAAAAACGAAAACAGAAACGATCTGCACTAATTAGGGTATTCCAGGTAAAATATTTCATTCTTTTGCAGAAATGTTTGTTTACCAAAGATTTGAACATAATAATACTAATATAGTTGGCGTTTTCAACATCATCTAAAATTATTTTAATATTAACTGGACAGTTGTACCAACCGAGGAGAACTCTAATGACCGCAAAATGTGTTCTGCGGAAGAAAAGGTCATTCAAACGACAAGGAAGCCAAGCTGGAAGAGGCAAGCAACGGACTTTCTTACAAGGTGTGTGCACCCTTTGTACCGTATTTCCTGTCATTATTTTGTGTGACAATTTCTTGACCTTCTGAAACTATCGATGGTAGATGATGTCATACTATGTCTTATGTACGAATTTCTCTATGCTTATTGTTTGCTAATAACAAACTACTTACAAACAAAAAGACAGCATCCATGTTTTCCGTTTCTTGGTAAATGATTGGACTAGGTATTGGTCTCATTAGCTTCTTAGTGAAAGCAGAATAACCTCGGGTTTTGCACATTGGTTCTAGGATCTTGTTTGTAATCTCAAATAAAAGTCGTTTTACAGCCATGGCAGCCGAACAAGATGTTCAGCAGCAGCAGCAGAGCGCCATTCTGAAGGTGAAAGAAGCTAAAGCTGCTGCGAATCGACAAGAGGGTTTAGCCGTTATCAAGCGTCAGAAAGCGCAGCAGCTCATGGAAAATGCGGATCTAGCAACGTACAAAGCTATGATGGCGCTAAGAATAGCCGAGGCAGCGAGGATTGCCGAGTCTACTGAAAATAATGCTGCTGCATCATCTCTCCTTTCTTAATCTGGGCCTCACAGACATTCAAGAAATGGTTACTTTCTTTTCTTGTTGGATGGCATGGCAGCCATTACTTTTGAAAGTGAAGACAGGATGGAGGGGATGTGTAACGTTGTATAGATTTATGATTCGATGTACATTTTGTATGTTAGTTTATTGTTAGAGAGAGCGTAGGTAGAGAGAGAGAGATATGTACCTTAACTGGGTTTGAGTTCCGACCAAATTGCTTCAAGAAGCCAGAAAATATAGAAGAAAAAAAAATTCAATATACATGCCAGTTTGAGCTTATCTACTTTGGTGAATAATTTGAGGATATAATTGTAACGTCATATTAAGTATGGATGAAATTACACTACCTTATAACCCAGTGATTAAAATTTTAATCCTCATTTTGTGTAATATTGAAATGATTTCTAATACTAAAATACATGGTATCATTGAAAATTGATCATTTCAATAATATCTATTACAATCATGATTGTAATATGTATTATATATTGAGATGATTTTAGAAGGTAATATGTACATAGTATTGAAAATTATTTTAATATTACACATGTTATTCTGTTTCGTTATTTCGTATATATGATAGATGATAATAATTATATATTATATGTGTGTAATAATTCTTGGTTCGAACTTTAATAATTCTTGGTTCGAACTTTAATAATTCAACATGTTCAAATAGGTCGAGTATAATTTTCGTACTTAAATGTCATGATTTTGATTTTTGGGCCGATCATATAAGGTTTAATTTCCTAGTACAATTTACTTATCATGTATATTTTTGTGAACTATTACACAAGAATAAAATTTACTTAGTGTTCAAACTGAGATAATGACAATAGATTTTCATTGTGACCCAAAAATTTTAATTTGAATTTTTTTTTTTTTAAAAGCAGCCATTCTATTCTTTCTTAATAATTAGGTTTTCTCTTTTCAAATGTTTGTAGGGACCCAAACTAATATTGCATATAAGCTATAAACTATAAACAAGAAGTTGCTCAATTATTGAAGCAACAAAAACAAAAGAGAACGAGAAAAGAGACTTTAACATAAATTGAAGCATGTGCTCCATCTCAACTAAAAGCTTAAGCTAATAGTAGGATTGCACATTAATGGCTATATGCTCACACCATAAAATAAATTCAATCAATAGATATTTCATAGATTTCATGAACTTGCTCACTGAGAACTAGTTTTTAAGCTAGATTTCTCATCCACTAATCGAATATCTAATTCAATATATACAGATTGTATATTTGTATTTATTAATTTTATAATAAAATCTTTTTCTTTCTTTCTTTCCCTTTTGTTGCTTCAATAATTGAGCAGCTTCTTGTTAGTGGGTTACGTTGTACACACAAAATCCTACCTTGTACCGAAGTTGCATGTTTACCATACTAAAATTTTGGCGTTAACTGTCAAGATAATTGTGTCATTTCTCTGCGCGGTATAACGAAATAATTAAAATTGAAATTGCTTTTAAAAAAAAAAAACTAAATTAAAATTGAAATCTTTGAGAAGGCTCAGATAATGAGTGGATAATCCATGACCCCACATACTAATTAATGAAGTGGTGATTGGGTATCCGCACGCGTGGAAGTTGGAACACATTATTAAACCAAATGCATGTCAATCCCTATTTAATAATTTGTTGCTTGATTAAATAAGAACACAAGATTTTAGTTGATAAGTTTATAAGTAGAGTTAATTCAGATACTTTGCTTTTTGTGGTAATTTAAAATTCAATTCTAGATTATTTTTTTGTCATTTAACATCCTAGACTATTATATTTTGGATACATTTAATTGTTTTGATAACTTTTTTGGAGAAATTATATTTTAGGCAATGTAGTTGAGTACCTTAGCTTCAGGTGGCGAATGAATCATTTTGCAATGTAGTTGGATAGGTTAGGATGTCGCCACCTAGTTGACTTTAGCAGTCTGTTTTAGACCATGATTATGTGAATCAGCTACTATAGTTGTAGAGCAAAAAAAAAAAAGTTTCTTCTTTGTCATTAGATTATAATACCCTTTCCGCTCCTAAAATAGGGTTTCACCAAAAAAAGTCATCAGATCGAAGGACCAAAAGTGTCGACAATATGATTGTTTAGGGTGTTAAATTGCAAAAATCATTGTCTGTGACTAAATTTAGAATTACCGTAAAAGACAAGGGACTTCCATTGGAATTAACTCATTAAGAAAATAATTTTAAAAAATTTGAAAAAACAAAAATACCATTGCCTGAAATAGGGTTTCAAAAAAAAAAAAAAAAAAAAAAAAAGTCATCGAAAGGATCAAAAGTGTCTCAAAATATGATAGTCTGGGGTGTTAAATGACAAAAATGATAATCTCGAACTAAATTCTAAATTACCACCAAAGACAAGGGACATTCGCTGGAATTAACTCTTTATAAGTAATTTTCAAGTTTGACTCATAGTGTGAGTAGTTTATTGTTCTTTTTTGGTTTGAAGCAATCAACTATATATGAATAATCTAGGCTGATTTACTAACTAGGATGCTTGATTAGGATCACAAGATTGAATATCCCCACCTTGTACCTCCTTTTAATCCTTAGCCGACTGGACCACAAGGTGGGGATTTACCAAGTGTATATCCTCAAGTAGTGACTGCAGGTTTCTCTGTTGAAATATTATATTTATGTTACACTTGTTTAATAATGTAATAGGTTAGGACCTCTGTGGCTTTTCTATTAGATAGGGATACTATACGGTAGGTTGTTTTAGCTATTAATATTGTATTCCTATTCAGTGTAACTGAAATAACATAATTGATTATCTCATCCTCTCGTCACCCAAAAAAAATTTATGAGTGACTGGAGTTGGTGAAACATAATTCTTGTATATAAATAACAACTCGATTTTAAAATAATTAAGATCATACATATATCAAATATATGAATATGATGAGAATCTGCATGTGTACAAATCTATCTTGGTTTGAACAATAATCCATTCAGTACTATCCGTGGATCAAATCATTATCAAAGTTAGACAACTTTACATGAAATACACTAAACCATAAAAGGCACCACAAAAAGTTAGGCTTCTTGACACCTACACGTACATGCTTAAATTACTTCATGCTTAAGAATAATCGATTCAGTGTATATGCTCACTTGCTCACTACTGCCTATATATACAATTGGAAATATGCTACTTGCCTAACAATTTTTTTTTTTTAATGCTATGTTACTTTATTTAACAAAAATATTAACCACAATCAAGTTGGTCAGGTGATTGACGATAATATATAATATTGAGTTAATATCAAATCGTCCTCGACTAATAGTAATTTTTCTCCATTTCGTCTAAACGACTTTGTTGAACCTAAATATCCTTCCCAGACTTTTGTGTTTCACTCAATTTGTCCCAGACTTGTGTTTTGCTCAATTTAGTCCCTCATTTTTATTCTGTCCATTTGGTGTTAAATAAAATAGACACATTCATGTAATTTAATATTGCGGCATCTTTTACTCACTAGACCAATAGTGAACTCCAAAATCCCATTTTTTTACGAATTACTCCCAACAATTACTCATAAAACTGCGAATATAACATTGATTTGCAAGTCCGGGAGTAATTCTGGGTGTAAATTCGTACAAGAAAGAAGGCAAATTTCGCACTTCAAAAGTTGAAAGTAAAGATTTTGAGCATATTTGACATTACTTGAATTGTCCCTTCTATTTAACACCAATTTTGAATGAAATAACAAAATGGAGGACTAAATTGAGCGAAGCAACAAAAGTCTGGGACGATATTAGGTCACCAAAGTCGTTTGGACGAAATTGAGAAAAACCACTATAGTCGAGGACGATTTTGGGTATTAACTCTTAATAATATTATAATAGTTTAACTTTTAAATGGAGTGACTTATTAGTCTTCTTGATTTGACTTGGTAAGTTATGAACAGCCTAAGTTGTTTACTTCCTTTGTGATCCTTTACTCTGTAAGAAATTATAAAGCAGGATTTAGTCCATGCACAACCTCAAGATCAGATCAAATCTCGTATAGTGATTTAGGTTCTCCTCGTTCGAAAAAAAATCATTATAATTATAGAATTGAGCCTTTTACTACACGTACGCTGAATTTTATAATGTTTTGTCGAAACATACAGTTAATAACATATGCCGTATATAATTAAATAAAGCATAATAAAATTGAGGGTGTATCTCACCAGGCCATTACTTTATAGAGATCGAATATTATTGATTGTATTGCTTTTGTGAAAATGTTCCAACTTGCTTTAATTTAGTTCTTATTTATTCATATTTTTCTCCCTATCTTTAGTCCATTTTATTCATAGATTATTTTAAATTTCATGAGGATTAGTCTTAATTGTGTTCCCACGTAATAGTTCCCAAGTGACATTCCTCTTAGTTCCCCTACAGAGAACGACAAAACACCTGTGCTTCCCCTAACTACATCATTTAATATTAACAATATAAAAATATTACAACAAA
>VALG01010599.1:0-23236 GCA_009835305.1 Ipomoea purpurea
TTGCATAGTTGATTGTGAATTTTCTCGTCACAAAAAAAAAAAAAAAAAAAAACAAAATCTTACTCAAGTTTTAACTACTTATTAGTTTATTAACTCCATCTTAAAAGTTTGAAGCTACCTTAATTAGGCTTGCGCTCAATAGTGGGGGCAGTTTATTAACTGTCGATTTTTTCCAGATGTATATAAGGGGGGTAAGGATCACTCCTTCCACAAGAGTTAGTTGAATGGATGAGAACATAAATTTGTACTAAAAAAAGTTAATAAATTAAGTTTTTATTCAACATTTCTCTCAATCAAGATTCATCATAAATTTTTATTTTTATTGTACAGGCCCCGTTCAAACCAGCTGGGATGACAATTTTTTCTCTTAGCCAAAAATAAAAAACTGGTAATGGAGGTATGGAGTAAAGCAATTTAAATTTATGGGAAGCCGTCGCCCCTACCCTTGCCGTTAATTGTGGGTTTTGAACAATTTTCTTATTCAAGAACTTAATTTGCATAATTGTGGGTTTGATCAACCTTGTTAGAGGTTCAATATCCCATGTGACATTGTTTGTGTTTTTAAGACATTCACATTCAACAGTCTTTAGCTATTCTGCACGAAAGAAAAGAAAAAACATGGTATATTTATTGTCGCCCCTACTTAATTTTCTACCAACTGGTCACTTGTGCAGTTGCATGCCTTTGATGCATTCAAAACGGATTTAGTCAAGCGGCCTCCCATTATTTTCTATCATTTATGCCTCATTGATTATTAGTCATATAAATCTTCTTGCATTAATAGAATATACTAAAGGACTGTTTGATCATGATTTCTAGGTAGAAATAAGTAAGATGATTACTTTAACCTAGGACATTTAGTATTCTTGATGGTTTTAATGGACCAGGCGCATCTAGAAACTTAAAATGGGGCTGGCGTATCCCGTTAGCCTAGTTCGTCCGACTCACAAAAAGGACAGTCGTTGGATGTGCCTGGAACGTGCTCACCATTCATTGGTGAACACGGTTCTATACGTGTTAAGTTACACCGTTATCTTTGCTTCCCTTCGTTCTTCTTCTTTTGGTTTATTTTTCATTTATTTATTTTATTTTTTTTTTCAATTAATTTAGGTGACTGCCTACACATCTCACTTTTGGAACGGCATGGTACACAGTGGGCAGCTTTGGAACCAGGTGAGATTCATGAATCTTTCTGATTATTCCGAAGATTATGAATTTTCTTTTATGCAGTTATGAATTTTCATTGTTATGAGATTATGACATTTGGTGGGCCTGTTATGCGATTTATGAATTTTCTGTTATGAGATTATGAATTTGTTCAGTGTACATTTCATAATATCGGACATTCATAAATTGGATGAATTCCATGGCCTGCCACATTCGACTTTTGGAACCGAGCTTACCACGCATTGCCCCGTCCAAAATCACGGATTTTCATAAACTTATGAATCCATGGCATTGCACATTTCACTTTTTGGAACCATGCCTACACAGTTCACTTTTTGCGAAAGCCATGAGATTATGCATTTGATGTTATAAGGATTGATGGATATTTTCAGTTATGAATTATGGAATTTTCTGTTCTATGCGATTATGAATTTTTCGTGGAAAATTCCAAATCGCATAAACAGAAAATTCGGCGATTAATCGTGATCAACGCGCGCGCTTTAACTCCACATCCGCGAAAATTTTTTTTTTTTTGCTTAAAAACGACGTCGTTTTGGCCTTGTGGGCACGCATTCTCGGTGACACACGTTTCCAACGCATAATGGTTGGGCCCAAAAAAGGATGGGGATGGGCGCCTAATGCTTTTATTGGCCCGTCAAATTTGACCATTTTAGCCTGGCCCCGGTGTCATATGGCCTCAAACTTATGGGCCGCGCACCCGTGTCCACAGATGCATTTGTGCGGACACAGTCCCAAAACGGGACGTCGTTTTCAGACCGAAAACGCCGTCGGTTTCACTTAAAAAAAAAAAAGGAAAGATTGGAGGTTTGTTGTATCGCCTGTTAACGGCGTTATCGTTTGGGCCATTCCATGAATGTACAATTATGGGATTATGAATGTACAGTTATGGAATTTATGAACTGGTACAATTGATGGAATTATGAATGTACAGGTTATCCAATTTATGAATGTTACAGTTATACAATTTTAATGTACAGTATGAAATTATGAACACAAAGCTCTGACATTACGAACTGACATATGAACATATTAGTGATAAAATTATGAACATTAGAGCTCTAATTTGAACATAGAGCTTCAAAATTATGAAGTTACATAATTGTGAATGTACAGTTATGGAAGTATGAATGTACAGTTATTGAATTATGAACAAGAGCTCTAACATTATGAACTTACAATTATGAACATATATATAATAAAATTATGAACATATACTCTCTATAACGAAACAGTCTGAATTTAAAAAGAAAAAATGAAAAAGTGGAAGGATAACAGTGCCACTAATGTCACTGTTATCCGTGTCCAGCATGCATGCTGGACACGGGACCATAGCATAACGATTGGTCATATGGTGGGCTTTGGCGAGGCAAGTTTGCCAAGTGTGTGTGTGCATTGACTCTATGAATTAACGCATTATATATTTGACTTTTTTTAAGATTTGTTACTTTATTAGTTATTATTTTATTTAACAAATTACTTAAATCATTCAAATTATTTTAGTATGCATTTATTAACTCTTTAATATTAATTTTTAATAAATTTAAAATTTAAAAATTTTGCTAGCTCCGCCATGGATCGTGGGTCTAAGGCAGGGCGAGTCATCCTATGTTAGGCTTGCCAAATTGACGGGTTTTGGCGGGCCAACCTCATCGACCTCCATTGACAACTCTAAGCGCATCATAAAATCAAGTTGGATTACAATCGTATACAGTACACCAGGGTGCACATAGAAATGTGCGCCTCGCGCCTCTTAAAACGGCGTCGTTTTGTATTCTGTTAGAAAATTAATGTGTTTTCAGGTATAAAAATTCTGTACATTCAAAACAGGAGATTTTTATCTTTTTAAAAAAGATTATGTATTTTCAGATATAAAATTATGTGTTTTTAGTTATAAAATTATGTGTTTTCTATTATATAATTCTGTACATTCGAAAATGGGGATTTCTCAGTTATAAAAATTATGTGTTTCAGATATAAAATTGTGTTTTTAGTATAAAATTATGTATTTTCAAGTATAAAATACTATGTTTTCTATTATACAATTCTGTACATTCGAAACATGATTTTTTTTTTTAATAGCAAACACGCGAAAATGTCAAAACGACATTGTTTTGGGCCAGGGCGCACAATGCACAGTGCGCCCTGGTGGCACGGTATAATTTGCGGTTGGAGTACTAGTAACACAAGGGAAAAATGCCAATCGTTATACCGTGCAGCACCCAAAATGACGTCGTTTTGAATTTTTGCTATAAAATTATGTGTTTTTAGGGTATAAAATTCTGTACATTCGAAACAGGTGTTTTTGTCTTTTTTAAAAAAGATTATGTGTTTTTAGGTATAAAATATGTGTTTTCTATTATATAATTCTGTACATTCGAAACATGAGGATTTGTCAGGTTATAAAAAAATTATGTGTTTTTAGGTATAAAATATGTGTTTTCAAGTATAAATTCTGTATTTCTATTATACAATTCTGTACATTCAAAACATGAAATTATTTTTAACAACAAACACGCGAACATGGCCGGTTTTTAAATTTTTGTGGCCCCATTCTTGTAAATGAATGAGGCCCTACCAAAAGCTTAATTTTTAAAACCAATATCGTAATTTTTCTAATAATAACTAATAGGATACATAATAATAATAATAATAATAATAATAATTGAATAATAAGTAATATAAAATAATAATAATAATAAAATAATAACTAAGTAAAATAATAAAAAAAAAGTGGTAAAATATTGTTGTGCGCAAAGAAAAAGGACAACAACATATTATGAAATAAATTACATGATGATAACAACAACAACAACAACAATAATAATAATGAGGTAAAATGGAAGGTTCGGCATAACTACAACAACAAGGAGGATTCGAACCATGGATCTCTCTATTACATAAATACTATGAAAAACATATTTCAACCATCTCTACATTTGGAATCTTTTATAATTTAATGCAATTTTCTTTATTTTTTTAACTTCTAACTAATTAAGTAAAAAGATGGAAGACACGCATAGCTACAAGAAGGAGGGATTCAAACCATGGATCTCTCTATTATGAAACATCTTGGGAACACGTTTCAACTATTTCTGCATGTGGAATCCCTTATGACTAAATGTAATTTTTTTTTTTTAATTCATAACTAGTTAAGCTAAAATTAAATTTTTAGCCTTCTAAAATTTGGGGCCCTGTGCTGTTGGGCTGCTTGCACAGCCTAAAATTCGACCCTGGCACACGAAAAGATTAAAACAACATCGTTTTAGGTCAGGGCCCGCACAATAGACTGTGCGCCCTGGTGCACAGTATAATTTGCCTAAAAATGCGCCTAATATTAATTGAACATTGGGCCCTTAAAATATTCACAATATGGGATGCTAAAAAATAAATAAAGATGCTAAGGGCCCAACAAGGGTCCGATCCACTAACACAACAGCTAAAGCTTGTCAACTAGACAAGACTCCAAAGTCGCGTCCTAAGTACAAAGCTCTGACTTTAGGTGTAATGACTAACGAAATAACTTGGTGTACTCCATTTTAAACTCCCAACTTGTACTTCTTCTCACATGTTTTTGATGTAGATATTTTTTTGTGGACCCACATGATGAAAAAGTAAATCCTGATTTGCCACTTCAAAAAATATAAGTGAGGGAGTAGAATTTTGAGAGTATATAGTAGAACTCAATGACTAATGGTAGACAAGAGGGTAGATGCTTGTGTCTGAAGGTGATGATGTTTGCGCGAGGGGTGGAGGGGGGTGGGCAGTGTACACCCTATAATAGTCTCCACTTCCTATTTTTAGTGTCCAAGAATGATCCACATAGCTCGAGAGCCTTTGCCCAACCACATGAATGGTCAGGATTGCACCAAGTGTCTCATTGCTAGCCCCCACGTCCAATTTGCCTCTCCCTACCCTCATTATTGTACCAATCGTTATATCGTGCAACAGGACGCACAATGCATTGTGTGACCTGGCCCAAAACGTCGTCGTTTTTATAAGTATTACTTAATAATCTCGTTACAGTTTTTTTATTTTATTTTATTTATTTTATTTTTTTTTTAAATATTTGTGTTTATGTTTATTTTGTTAAGAGTTTGTGTATTATGTATTATTTAGATTATGTGTATTATGCTAAGAGTTTATATCTGTTCTACATACAATTTTGTACATACGAAACATGTAATTTTTTTTAGAAGTTAACAACAAAAACAGAAAACGAAAGTTCTAAAAAACAGATACAGAATGACATCGTTTTTGGTCATTTTCTGATGTATTTTTTGGAATATTTTCAGATAAAAAAGTGATCGGCGGCTTAGTGAATATAAACATTATTGAAAGAACATTCACGATTCACCCATTAAATTAGATTATTGCAACCCAATTTTGGTATGTACCGTCTTATTTAACTTAGTTTGAGATTGATTGTATTTAAACTCAGCCCCTTTTTTTTTTAAACTCGGTTTTTTTTTTTTATTTTTTTTTTTTAAAACTAAACGAGAGAGATTCATTAATTAAAATTAAAGTTCAAAACATGAACAATGGAAGGAAAGGGGACAGAGTAACATTACATGCAGTCAGGCATTGACAAGGCTTCCCTAGCTAACAAATGGACAACTTTGTTCGCGAACTGCTTTACAAATAAAAAGCTTAAGTTATCAAAAATAGTAGTTATGTTTCTAATATCATTAAGGATAAGATGAAAAGAGGAAAATGAGCCTTGGTCGTGGATGATGACATTGGTAACCTAAAGGAAGTCACTTTCTAGTTGATGTTGTCTTTGCGCTCATCCATTTCAACGCCTCGCGAACTCCAATGGCTTCCGCCTCATTTGGTTTGAAAATTCTGGAAAAAGGTAGGCGTCTGGCAGCAACAAAACAACTTGTTGAGTCGCGTATAACAAAGCCGAAGCCCATCATCTTACTGTTGTTATCGAGCGTTGCATCCACATTAATCTTGAGCAACCTTGAGGTGGTTTGGACTAAGTAGTTGCATCAACTGGGTTCCTGGAAGTGAGATCAGTATTATTGCTTCCAGCTTCCTGTTAAGACTTTATAACAGCTTCAAACAGTAAAAGTTCCTTTTCATACTCCATCCATATGATCTTGTCATTGGTTTTTATGCCGGGGAGAGGGATACTTTTGATTAAGTCTCTGTCCTCACTGTAAAATAGTGAGTGAATCAGTGGTTCATTCCAAGTAGTGGCAGTAGGGTTGATAAGGCCTACCACCTTCATCTCACCAAAATTGATAGGCACAATTGATTGAATGAAGGGGCTGGTTGTTGTTTGGTAACCAAGGATCTCTTCACACATTTATAGATTCTCCATCGCCAACCCCTTTGAAGAACGGGTTGGACTTAGAGAATACTTCGCCAAATAAAGGATGGATTGCTTCTAAGACGTGCCTCAAAGAAAGAGCTGTTTAATTAAGTAGTATGTATTTGGCTTTATAAGTTCTTGCCATCAAAGAATTTGGATGGTTTACGAGGCGCTATGCTTGTTTTCCTAACATTGCAATGTAACTCTCTTAATCTTCTAAAACCTATACTTTCCCGTCGTTTTGGAATGCTTAATCTTTCCCAACTCATCCATCTGATTCCATTTGACCTTTCACCTTCACAGCCCCACCAGAAGCTTCATAGTTCTTTCAATTTCTTTCCCCAAGTCAATAGGAAGCAAGAAGACACTCATTGCAAATGTTGGTATGGCTTGAATGAGGTTCTTGAGAATGATCTCCCTTCCGGCTTTGGAGGAATCTATGAGTACAACTTTTAATTCTGTCCACGACCTTATTGTCTTTTATGAAGCTAAGAATTTCACACTTGTTTATGCAATAAGGGATGGAAGGCCAAGATAATTTCCGCTTAAAGTACCCTATCTCATTCCCATGATATTACAGAAGTCCTCTCTATGAAATTGAGGGTAGACTTATTATAATTAACGGGTTGTCCTGATGTGGAAGCAAAAGTTTCAATGGTTGATTTAAGAGTGTTGACAGAAAATGTAGCAGTCATCCGTGAAGAAAAGATTTGTGATTGTTGGGGCACGTCTGGTGGCAAATTATTGTATGGACCATGGTTCACACAATGTTATGTGGACCATAACAAAAAGTACATTTTTTAATATACTAAATATACATTATTTTTGTACTGAATGTACATTATACAATATAATGTACACTCAGAACAAAAATAATGTATATCTCCTGTATACAATATACATTATTTTTGTACTGAATATACATTATTTTTGTACTGGATGTACATTATATTATAATAGACAAAACATGGTTCACACAACTTGTGTGGACCATGGTCCACACAATAATGATTAACGTCTGGTGATGGGGTGTGAACCCCGTGGGCTCAGGGCCCAAGAAGGAAAGAGATCTAGCCCAGAAGAAGAGAGGCACAAAAATAGATACGGGCCAAACTGATGGGTCGGCTCGACCCAGAGGTCGGTGCAAGCGTGAGATCGACATGGGTAGAAGGTCGGCCTAAAGTAGCCGTTAGCCCATATTAAACTCTTAATTATTACCCCACCATTCCTAACCACCACTTATTATCCAATTATTATTATTATCCATAACCCCACATAAACTCCCACTTACTACCCACTTAAAACCACCCATAAATTCCCTACTAAATGCCCCAACGACTATAATCTTGAACCTTGGCTAGCTATAAAAAGGAGGGGAAGACAAGAAGAAAGGGATCCATTCATTCATCTACACGTGGAAGGACTCTCCCAAGTACTATCCTACCACTTACTATTCTTTCACTCCCAAGAAGACTCCATCACTCTCAAAGAGAATGCACTCTTCCACAACCACTCTCCACTCATCTAAGCAAGAAGACCACATGAAGAAGACTCCATATGAGAGGACTCTATCACTCTTCCATGTTAAGCCAATATGTGGCTAGTATTCTTTAGTTGTTATTTATCCTATTTGTTCTCCTATAGACTAGTTGTATTTGGTTGTAACTTGTTGCTATCTTCACTTCTCTATGTACTATATATAGGTAGTGCTTTAGATCAATAAACACAAGAGTTCATTTCCTTTACATGGTATCAAGAGCCTAAAATCTCCTACGAAAGAATTTTTTTTTTCTCTCCTCCCCTTCCTGCTATTCAATGGCATCCACCACCCAAACTACTCCGGCCACCACTGAAGTCATCCAGCTTCACACTACTACACACTTCCCTATCAAACTCACACCTACGAATTTCCCAGTATGGAGGCCGCAGGTTCACTCTACACTCGTTGGCTTCAACCTCCATGGCTATGTTGATGGTTCTATCCAAGAACCACCTAAGTTTTCTGGTTCGGCTCAAATAGCCATAAACCCAGATTATTTACTTTGGGTTCGTCAAAACCAAATCATCGTCAGTGCACTCTTAGAGAGTTGTTCTGACTCGATTCAACCCATCGTGTCTTTCGGCTTCGATAGCCTATGATGCTTGGGAATGCCTAGCCACTACTTACGCTAGTGCGTCTCAAAGCCGAGCTCGTATACTTTCCCTCAAAACCGAGCTCATTCAAAATCCGAGAGGTACTCGGTCGATTACTGTATTTTTGAATGACATGCGATCCATCGCTGATGCACTCGCGTTGGCGCAGTCCCCGGTCTCTGATGAAGACCTTGTCGTGTACATTCTAACGCAGCTCGGGGATGAATATGATTCAATCTTCTCCGCTGTTTGCGCCCGACAGAAGCCTATTTCCTTAGCGGAACTAGCCGATGTTCTCATCGATTATGAAACGTCAGTTACAAGCCGATGACCGAGCACGCCAAACCGTGCTAGCTACTACCAATATCACTCCTACTACTGCTCCTTTGCGGTCATTCTCCGAGTACAATGGTCCGGACCAAATATGCTTGGGTGACAGTAACTCTTTACACATATATCACATTGGTCATGCCACAATTCCACCCCTTCTTCTGCCCTTAGTCTAGAAAATGTCTTGCACGTTTCACTGCTGCACAAAAGTTTAATTTCTGTTTTCACAACTTTGCAAAGCTAACCGTGTGTCTGTTGAGCTCTTTGCGTTTCATTTTGTCGTGAAAGATCTTCAAACCGGGATGGCATTGTTACGGGGGCTAACGTTAATGGTGTGTACTACAATACTCTCTCTTATGAGCCTCAAATGAATGCCACGCACCTGCCATCTGTTTCTGAATGGCACCACCGGTTGGGACATCCTGTCAAATACGGTTTACAACTCGTGTTGCAACACTGCACAATTCCAATTTCTGCTGCCTCTCTACGTCAGTTTCGTTGGTGGTCTTGGAGTGTACACCAAGAGTCACAAATTACTGTTTTCCTAAGAGCACTCTTGTTACCACAAAACCCTTACAGTTACCTTACACAGATGTATGGGAAACGACAGACAAGTCTGTTTGATGGTTTCTTTATTACGTTGTCTTTGTTGATCACTTTTCTAAATATGTCTGGTTGTATCCCTCAACGCACAACTCATATGTTTTTACCATTTTTCCTCAGTTCAAAAGGTTAGTCGAGAAGGTAATCAATCCTCCTTTCAGGTTCTGTTTAATCAATCTCCTACTTACACTAACACTACAACCGTTTGGCTGCTTATATTTTCCGTGGTTGAGACCGTAATAACACCAAGAAATTAGAGCCGCAGTCTCGGCCTTGTGTTTTCCTTGGGTACTCCAACATACAATCAGGTTATAAATGTTGGGACCCACATCTAGGTCCGTATTTTTATATCTAGGCATGTTCGCTTTGTCTCTCATGTGTGTTCCTTATAAGGATTTGCAGCAGGCGACTGTCACACCATCGTCTCCTGTGTCCACCCAGCCTTGGAGTTTGTTCCTATTCCCACTCCGACTCCTAGTCTGCCTTTCCGTGTCTTCCCCGGCTGGGTCTCTCTCTAGCGTAGCCGACTACCCCGCAACCTGCACCCAGTGGATGTTCAAACTCATGTTCCAACACAATCCGGCGAGAATAGTTGGACATCCCCACCTGGTTTTACCTTCAGCTGCGTCTAGTTTGTCACTCATGGTTGTTTCGTCTTCCGTTGTTCCAGAACATAGTCGTCACACCAACCAGTCTGGATCTTGGCCTGTCACCACCTCCGAGGTTCCCAAACACAAAATGATTTACGCCGTTCTACCCGAAGCGTCGTCCAATCTCAGTTGCCTACGTCATACTAGCAGCTGAATAATGGCTTTCTCGTATCAAAGTACGATTTCCATGTCGTAATTTCTCGGCAGGGTCAGCGTTGTCTCTCACGAGCGTCACTATCTGATTGGGAGGTTGCACTGATGGTTGTACACCGGATATTTGGTGTATCTGGCGACAATCGCATTCCTGAAGTCACGAGACGCAAATCGTGTTTCGTTAAGCTCCGTTTTCCATCCGTATGAGGCATCTGGCTGTGGTTACTGTTTTGGTCTCGCCTCTTTCTTCAGCTCGGTCCAAGATTGGAAAAAAAAAATCATCGAGGACGTCCATCTTGCGGGGGGGTTAAGCAATATGTGGTAGTATTCTTTAATTTATTTACTCCTATGTACTCTATAGACAGTTGTGAATTTTGTTGTAACTTGTTGCTATCTTCCATCCTCTATGTACTAGCATATTAGGGTGTGCTTTACATCAATGAAGTACAGACAGTTCATATTCCTTCGATAGGGGTTGTCAAAATAGTTGTTAGTAATGTCAAAACAATCTATTTATGATTAAAATATTAATATGTATATAGTATTATAGTAATTATTATATTATATATATTATATATATGAAATTTATAGTTGTAACATTTATTTTACATCTTACATATGATTAATATCTTTTAGGACAGTATTATTCATATTAGACTAGGACTATATTATTCGTGTTAGACTAGGATTCTATCTATCTCTATATATTCGCTCAATGTGTACTCTTAGACATTATTATTGAATACAACACAATTATTATTTTATCTGTATCGGTTAGCTAGGGTTTCCTTTCCAACATCAAATCCCACCTCGCTTCGTAGCAGTAGCGATGGCATCGAACCAAGATACACCGTATGAGAAGCGGTTCAGTCAACGACGTGTTTGGTGATCCGTGTCAAGTTTGTAAACGTTTTGATCACACGGAGCCAGTTGTTTTTGGCGCTATGATGATCCTTGTCAAATTTGTAACGTTTTGGTCACACAGGAGCCAATTGTTTTTGGCGCTATGATGATCTGTATCAAATTTGTAATGTTTTGGTCACAGGGAGCCAACTGTTTTCGGCGTTATTCAGGGGTCCGGGTTTTCAGGCTAATGTGGCCGTCTCTGGTGATAATGGTGATTCCAACGGTCCTCATCAGTGGTTCCCTGACACTGGTGTACAAATCATGCTACGCCTGGTTCTTCTTTGATGACTTCTGCGACGTTATGATGGCCCGGAGACTCTGCGAGTCGGCAGTGGTACATGTTTGCCTATTGTTAATGTTGGTTCCTTCGTTAGCTACTGATTCTAGGTCTTTTAAGTTACATGATGTTTTGCATGTCCCTGGTCTCTCTTCTTCTTATTATCTGTTCAGCGTTTGCGAAAGACAATAATGTTTTCTTTGAGTTTCACCCTCTTTGTTTCTATGTGAAGGACATTTTGACAAGAAGGTTCTTTTTAAGGGACATGCGTCTGGAGGTCTCTACACATGGCCTGCGTCTCCCAGCCCTGCTGCATTTGTAGTGCGCGATCCTCTTACGTTTAGCGGTTGGGGCACCCTCATTCTCGAGTCTTATGTAAAATTTTAACGTCTTCGTCTGTTAGTACATTTAATTCTAGTGATCTTCCCAATATTTGTTCCTTTGTCAATTGGGAAAATCCTCTCGTTTTCCTTTCTCGTGTCGAAACTACTAGTACGCATCCTTTGGAATTAATTTATTCAGATATTTGGGCCTGTCCCATTACTTTCTGCGTCTGGCTTAAATATTTTGTATTGTTTGTGGATGATATACTCGTTATATGTGGTATTATCCCAATGCGTGCTAATCTAATTTGTATGCTATATTTGATAAGTTTCAGTCACTTGTTGAACAGCTTTTTCTCGCAAGATAATTTCTTTTCAATTTGATTTAGGGGGAGAATATAAAACTTGGTTCCACTCTCGCTTTGCTGGATATTCGCCACAGGCAACCTATGCGTATACTCACGAGCAAAATGGTTGAGTGGAACGCAGACATCGTCATATTGTTGGACATGGATGCTTTAATGGGCTCAAGCATCTGTCACATCTCGTTTTTGGGACTATGCTTTTGAAACTGTTGTGCATCATTAATAAAATGGCCTACTCGTGTTCTTAATGAGTCCCTAGTTCCGTTTACATGATCTCCCTCGTTTACTCTTACTTGCGAGTGTTGATGTTGTGTTCACGACCACGTCCTTTATAAATCGCATAAACTCCGGTTTCTTTATCTCTCGTGTCATTCTTAGGCTATCTCCGTTTATCGTGGGTATCGTGTATTTGGACACTAAATACAACAAGGTTTTTACTGGTCGCCACGGGATTGTTGAGATTGTGTTTCTTTGTTCTCTTTATTGCATTGCAGGGTGCTACCCGCGTTCCGAACGTGGGGTTACTGCACCCAATTCCAAACACTCGCAAGTAAGAGGTGTAGAACGAGGGAGATCGATGTAAATTCGGACAAGAGCCCTGAAGGGGAACTCATTAGACAGGAACACGAGTAGGCATTTTATTAATTAGATACACAGCAGTTTCAAAAAGCATAGTCCCCAAAACAAGGATGGGACAGAGTGATGTCCTGACAACCCGAGTTTACTTGGAATTGAATTAAAGGCGCCTCGGCCAGCCAGTGGATCTCAAAGATAAGGCCATGTACTGGCAGGTTTTGCATTTCCCCTAACGCGACTCTCTGCTCCGTGAGTATACGTACAGGGATTGCCTATGGCGAAAAAGTTATCCCAGGAAGATGGTCCGGCAAGAGTGGGATACCAAGCTTTTTAACCTATTCTCCTTCTAAATCAGATTGAAAGAGAAGCAGGGTGATATCTTGGCGACCGAGAGAAAGACACGTTCAACGTGAGTGAGTAGGCCAGAAACTTATCTGACTTCGGAAATATCCATGACGCATACATGATCACGATTTAAAGCCACCGCGATGAGATAATACGCCGAATATATATACAGGAGTCGCTATCATCCACAAGACAACACGAAAGGGACAAATCCTCCGAGTGTTATCCGCCTCTCCCCTATTCTATCGGCCTAAATGAACAAACGTAGGAGATCGGGGCGGGCTCACCCGAGCTCAATAACTCGAATATTACTTTAATTCCAATAAAAGGATGGGTTTATAGCTGGAAAAAGTAATTAGGGTATTAGTTGGTGTGACGACTAAGTTCAAAAGGAAAATGATGATTATGTGTGAGTTTGGGTGAAATAAATATGAATTTTTATTTCCAATTGGCTTAAGATCGAACAACGTAAGTTATTAATAGAGGCCCGGATTGAGATTCATTCTGGATGATAGAATTAAATTGATTTTCTCTACATTAAGGCCAACGAACAGATCTATTAAGCATTTGATTTACATCAAAAACTCGAGAGATGAGGATGCTTACCAGACGCGCTAACGTAAGAGGGGATTGCGCAGCTACAAACGCAGCAGGAAGCTAAGGAGCACGCAGGCCATATGTAGAGACCCCAAGCGCATGTCCACTTAAAAAGGAACCTTCTTGGTCAAAATGTCCTTCACTAAGAAACAACGAAGGGGTTGAAACTCAAAGAAACACTTATTGTCTCTTTGCAAAACGTGGTACAGACAAATAGAGAAGAAGGAGACCAAGGGACATGTAAACATGCATGTAAACTTAAAAGACCTGAATCAGTAGCTAAGCGAAGCGGAAACAACATTAACAATAGGCAAACTCGTACCACTGCCGACTACCATAGTCTCCGGGCCAGTCATAACGTGTCACAGAAGTATTCAAAGATTGTATAGGCCACGGTGACCCATAAAGACAATATAGAAGTGCTATAGTCAATCATCCTTTATGTCCATGAGGAGATCAGCTTGATGTTCAATGAGACGTGGTAAAAATCTAATACAATAATATTTTTTAAGAGACGTAAAGAAAGACCATGTATCGAGTTAGGTTGTATACATTAGCAGTGTACGGCCCTGAATAAAACGTCAGACAAATATACAGTTGGCTCCCGGGATGAAGTGAAATACTAAAACTATTAGTGAGGCGCAAAAAAGTTAAGCCACATAATTGATATTGCAAGGATCGAAAATCATTGTATGAGGCGCCAAGATAAAAACCAATTGAGCAGTTTCCGTGTTGTGACCAAAGGGGAGCGGGTTGAACAAAATATTATGACATAGGATTCGTGAGTGCATTGACGCAAATATAGAGACGAAGCCTGCGCTCCTCGTGTGAGTACAAACGTTTTTAAAAATACTTGGCGAGATCGAACCGCAACTAGACAGCGTCGGTTAAGTTTAAAGCCCGCTCAATAATACGAAATCACATCGATGAATATAGTGGCTATCGTTATGCAGATCGAGTGAATAGTATGCTACGATGCAGAGACAATACATACTTTTAGCTTGAGGCAACGACATCACGGTTTAAAACTCGGAAGCTCAACCGATGCGCTGATAATTTTGATGTATGGAAAGAAAACCCTAGACGGGATGTTCTCCATACGCTATACCAGATAGAACTCAATAACAGGATTAGTGGGTTGTATTCACATATGAATAATAATCGATATAAGCATGGTTGACATTGGAGCCGAAAAGTGACTTACTCTTTTTTATGCGTTCTACATTAGTTTTTATACTTAAAGAGACAACGGACATAGAGTACATTGCAATGACCAATTATTTGATATCATGAGAACATGCTATCTTGTTGTTGATTATGTGAATCTCCTCATGTAATATCCTAATACTACGATTATTAGAAAAAAAATAAACGTCCAGTTATTGTCGCTATGTGCAAAATCACTGAATTAATATATCCCAGAAGAATAGTCAAAGTACTATATGGTTTAGTATATTATTAAATACGAATCTTTAATGAATTGAAATGAATGTAAAAGTAATTATTAATTGTTTAAGACAATACTCAATAATTAATTTGTTAGTATTCAAAGTTAACAACACTGACATTCGTGCAAACTAGATAGTTTAATAAATACACATGACTACTTGACTAATCTGAATAATTGAGGGTTAACTAAATATGAAAATCAAATTTGCGAATCATGTAACATGATCTTGTTAAAGTAAGTAATGGTAATATATTCGTAATTATTTTGAGGATATCGTGCTAAGATGCGTGGAAGAAATATTAGTAGCAAGGCTGCAAGCAATAAACATAACCACCCCAACATACTGCGTTATTGGGTTCCACATAGTGATTTAAGTAAATTTTTAATAATAAATCAGATTTGGTTTGACGGATGTATAGCATAGCAAATTTTATTAATGTGTGCTTTCACCGATCTCTGTGATTAAGAATAAATTAATTGTAGAAAACTAGTTGATTGTTATCTTTTGAATGCTCATTAACGAAAACCTATTTGTTGCCAATCCAAAATTTAGAAGAGAGAATTCAAACGAATATAATGAGTTTTAGAACAAAAGTAATTTAGAGGAGTGAACGATAGCAACAAACGTGTAATCTATACATTAATAAACGTAATTTTAATACTTTTAAATAGAAGTACAAAATAGAACGATAAAAAATAATAAAAAAGATTAAAGAATACATAGACATACTTGGTTTTATTATATCCGGATTAAACGCCCACCGACAAATGATTGAGAGGAAATACCGCCCCATGTCGTTGGATGTTATACCAATCTTGGACCGAAGCTGAAGCAAAGAGGCGAGACCAAAGAATAGGAAGAATTAATAACCCAAACGACAGATGCTTATACGGAGAGTGGAAAATTCGCGGAAAGCATATAACGAATTCAACACGTTACTAATTGTTAAGCCAACGTACCTACATACAAGGACTTTCCAGGAAATTGCGGGCGAAAATTAAATTGTACAGCACCACGATACAACCCTAAAATCAAAATAACCCTACAGGTGCGAAAAAACCTTAAAAATGGGTGCAATTATAATAAACGGCATTATCATGTGAGGTGCAACCTCTCCACACTTATACAAGAACCAGAAATCATCAAGTGTCGTAATAAACACTAAGATTCAAATACGTAGAGATTCGAAACGCGACAATGAACCTGCCCGGTATGGATTAGAAAAATCCACACTGTGTTGATCTAGGACCCTATAAATCAGGCATAAATCGTCACCTTTGGATAGCGAAGATGAGACCATTTTGCAGCTATACTGCTAGTGATGAATCCGTAGGTAAACCTGAAGATTGTTATGGAACGACGCTTTCGGGTAATATAGTACCGGCTAACGTAAATTTAAATTTTAGGCGTGACTATTGTGGCAAAAGTGCCCTAGATTGAACAGTGTCTGAACAGGATGCGAAAATTCTGGGGAATGGTTGGTCACGCATGTGACGGACTATGTTCTGGAATTCGAAGCAGCAAGTATTTGACACGAAATACTCACTTTACTGTTAAAGCTGAGTGACAACTCACTAGACGCAGCTGAAGTAAACCAGTGGGGATGTCCAAACTATTCTCGCCGGAATGTGTTGGAACGTGAGTTTGAACATCCACTGGTACAGGTTGCGAGTAGTCGGCTACGCTAGAGAGAGACCCAGCCGGGAAAGACACGGAAGGCAGAACCATCTACCTGGATGGCTGCATCTAAACAACTAAATTAAACAATTAAGTGCTACCTCTTTTTCTAATCATTTTTTTTTTTTGTCAAACCATGGGCTGTTCTGAACAGATTAATTTACTGATAACCCAAAATGTTTTTACATAAAAATTTCATTTCTTTGTCTTCCTATGGAAACTTTTGTTTATATTTGGGTTTGCTATGTATTAAACTCTAAGAATATACTTACACCCTCGGGGCAACTCCAACTCCGCCCCCTTTAATTTGCTTGATGAATTGAAGCAAGTTTGAGTAGCGGCCGGAAACTAAATGGCTATTAATGACTATCTGCTGCGTGCTGTTGAGATGCAAGAACGAGGATATCCCCGTCTCGGATCACTGCAATGTCTTCGATCAACGCTCCGTCTTTGGCTAGAACTTTGTCCGCCGCAAAATCAAATTTATTGGCACCGATTTCCGTCAGCTCTTTCAAGGACCGCGGCAACAGGACCACCCTTCCTGCTTTTTCCCCACTTTCTGGGCAGGTGATGGTCACTCTGGGAGTACTTTGTTGATGACTTTTGAAACCGTATCCGGATGAAACCAGACCTATCTCCGGCCAGAAATAAGGTAATGTTGTAAGACGAGGGGAGATAGATATTTTAATTTAATTTTGTTGGGCAGAGGCTTAAAAGAGTAAGTCCAACATCTAGTCTATCGAAAATGTGTGTCATTTTATGAAGAAATAAAGTTGCGTCTTCGCTACTAGATATAGTTGTGCTGGAAGTAATTGTTATACCATGGACCAGGGTTCAGGGTTTATATAACATTGTGGGTCCTGATTCAAAAATTATGTGTTTGAAATTAATACCTTTTTATACCTGCAGTTAACTATACATGTAAACCAATTGAAGATACATAACATGATAATTACAGACACATAAATTATTAACTGCAGATACATAATATGTTAATTGCAGACAGATAGCATGTTAACCAACATCTTGTGTCTGCAGTTAAATATTCTGTATCTGTAGTTAATAATTTATGTGTCTATAGTTATAATGTTATGTGTTTGTAATTAACATGTGACGTGCCTTCAATTTGATTTGCTATGTACAGAAAAAGTAACTGCCAAAACCGAATCTAAAGTTATTTTGAATCAGAGTTCATAATGTAACTATGTAAGGTAGACCTTGAACCATGGTATAATTTGCATGTTAGGATGAGATTATAGGCGGAGATAGGTAAAAAAGCCAAGCCCAGCACCTTGCTTATGGAAAAACTCAAGCCTCGCACCTTGCCTTTCGAAAATATGTGGTTGTCTATAAAAAAAATAGAGTTACGCCATTGGCTACTAGCTATAGCTTTTGGCCTAATGATAAGCCCTACCCAACAACGGGGTGGTGGACTTGACCTTTCAGTGGCCTCTGCCCAACAATTTTGAAATAAAGCTAAGAAGTTTTGATGATGGATCTGACCTCCATTAGGGGGAGTCTCAGCGGTTGACATGAAACCAATGAGAGAATTGCGATAATTGCAGGCCCTCCTCCTCCATTTAGTGTTGCTTAACGTGCCGGTGTCCCGGACATGCATCAGCGGCATCTCAACCGGGCACTGCAGGGAAGGCTCGCTGGGGTACTTCTTGAGGTATGGGGCCTCAGATGGCATCTCAGAGAGAGCAACGGCGGCAGGTACCTGGCCGGAAACCTGCACCCTCGTCTTAAACAGCTGTCTCGATCTCATTCTGCCTTGATACTCGCCAGCGCTCTCGGGTCCACCCGTGAACGTCGGCTTGTCAATGTCCGCCCCTTTCTCCACCAAAACTTCACTATTTCCAAATTGTCCTCGGAAATGGCGGTGTGGGCGCCGTCGTTCCCACGCTGTTGAGAAGGGTTATGTCCCCTCCGTGTTTGGCTAGGTCCTTGAGTAGCTCCAGGTCGCCCATCTCCACGGCTGGCATGCGTACTCCCCTACATCGTCGGAGGATATGGCTCCACCGTTGTCTTCCAGTAGCTTTATCACGGTTTCGTGCTTCCCATTATTGCGTCCCATAAGGGCACGGTGCCCTCCGAATCTGTATATATTTGCAAATAATATTGTTCTCATTATGGCCTAAACTTATTTTATTCAAAGTGACATGTTACATTGCATACCTTTTAGATTTGGGTCTGCTCCATATTCTAGAAGTAAAACTGCACACTTGAGGTGTCCATCCGAGGCTGCAATGTGCTGCAATGTAACATATACATATGTGAATTTTCCTTTTGGCTTTAAACTGGTTAGCTAGGGTGCGGTACCTATATATGCTCAATGTGCATGCTGGCTTATAAGATTTCAATTCGTATATATGCCATGAATCAGGGTTCATATTGTATTGTAACACTGGTCAAAAATTATGTGTCTGCAGTTAATACATTCTGTAAAACAGTTAACAAGGGAAAATAGAACTTTTTTTCTTATGTATTATTATAGCCTTCCTTCCTTGAATTTATTCTAGTTGTTTTCCCCTGAAATGTTAAATGATATATTTACCCTTAAAATAATATTATTTAAAAAATATTTCATTTATTTTCTTCTCCACAAATTATGACAACAATTTGGTTCAAACCAAACAAACACTATACAACTAAACAGAAATATTCTAATTACAATTTAGAATCGAAATCCAATATTTAGAGTTTATTAAAATCGCAAACCGGAACGGCCGGTTCATTTTCTGAATTAAAAAAATAAAATACATTTATTTTTGAATTTATAATATTTTAAAATAAAAAATAAATTTTAAAATAAAGACGGTTCAAATTCGCGAACCGAATCCGAAACCGCCAGTTCACAGTTCAGGATCCAGTTGTGTCGATTCAAAATTTTATAAAACTGAAATCCAAATATTGGGTTCTGGATTTGAATCATAACTGGAAACTTTTAATTTGATTGCTATAGTGTCCGGTTCAGTTTGAACCGAACCGTGGTCATCCCTACGTATACGCAATAATTTGTTCGAGAAGAAAAATAAATAAAATATTTACTCTAAGGGTAGAAATGTCAATTTATATATCAAGGGAGAAAATTGCCACTTTTAGAATAATTGAGGGGGCTAATGTGCTTACCTGAATAATTCAGGGGAAAAAAGTGCTATAATATATATATATATATATATATATATATATATATATATATATATATATAAAACTCCGGGGGAAAAAGTGTCATTTTCCCAGTTAACAATTTATGTACCTGTAAATAAATTGAAGGCACGTAACATAGCAATTACACACACAGTGCTCTTTATATATAACTCGGGGGAAAAAGTGTCATTTTCCCAGTTAATAATTTATTACTTGTAAATAAATTGAAGGCATGTAAACATGGCAATTACAGACACATACATAATCATGAAGCTACAAATAATACATAAATTGTTAACTGGAGAAACATAATATGTAATTGCATACAAATCTTCATTAACATATTCACACATAAATTGTTAACTGATGGTATATCATATGTTAATTGCATACACATCTCCAATTAACTATGTACCTGCAGTTAACAAATTTATGTGTTCTGTATGTGTCTGTAATATAATTACCCTGTGATGTGCCTTCAAGGGTACAAAAAAGTTAATTGTAGTATAGAATGTGTTTTAGTGCAAGTGTAGAATCTGAATGTTACTTTTTCAAGTGTAGACCCTGATCCATAGTATAATTTGTGGCCAACTTTAATTTTGGAAGAGAGAGAATGTATTAGTCGCAAATTATGGTGGGAAACTTGTTCACCATGCTTGGTGAACAAGCTCCAAACGGCATCGTTTTTATCGGAAAAAAAATTTTAGTTAATGTGTTGTTAACGGCGTTTGCATTCTATGTTCAGATTATGTTATTTTTATTAAATATGAATTTTCTGTTATTAAATTCATAATCTCATAACAGAAAATTCATAATTTTATAAACAGGAATTCATAATCCATAAAAGAAACATTTATTAAATTATGAATTTTCTGTAACATAATCTCATAACGAAAATCATTAAATTTTATAACAAATTCATATTTCTCCCCAAAAAAGAACAATTTATTAAATTATTGAATTTCTGTTATGAAATATAAATTACAGTTATGTTAAATATGAATTTCTGTACATTAAATCTCATAACAGAAATTCATAATCTCAAACAGAAAATTCATAATTTCATAATAAATAATTCATGATCTCATAAAAGAAAATTCATAATTTCATAATTGCACATTCATAAAATCCATGCCTACACATTCATAATTTATGAGTGTTGAAGAAACTTGCGCGAAAAGGAAGTGAAACCGCAAAATGTGAATATGAAGAAGAAAAGTCGCGTTGTTAAAAAAAAAAAAAGAAAAAAAAAAGATTGGTGGAATATAACGGTACCCGTAGGCACCGTTACCGTTGGGACCGTTGTTCACCATGAATGGTGAACACGGTTCCATGGATTAGTTGTTTGTATATTTAATTTAGGGCTTGAAAGAAAAAATAATAATAATAATAATAATAATAATAATAATAATAATAATAATAATAATAATATAATAATATAATAATAATAAAATAAATAATATAAATAATAATAAGTAAGGGTCAAAATAGCCATCGAACTGCACAGGATAATGCAATTAGCACTGAACCGAAAAAACAACAATTTCAGTCCCTAAACTAACCTATTTCAAACAAATTATTCCAATTCAAAGGTTTTCCAACAGGGTCAACAGGTCATCCTTTCAAATTAATATTTTTAAAAATAAATTTTAAAAACATAATTAATTTTGAATTAAAAAAAAAAACAAAAAAAAAACCCGCAGTTTCTTCGTTTCCTTTTTTTTAATTTGATAAATTAATAATAATAAATTTATTTTTTTAATAAAAAATAATTTATTTGGAAGTATTGACCTGTTGACCTGTTGGAACCTTCAAATTGGAAGAATTGTTTGAAATTGGTTAGTTTAGAGACCTAATTGTTGGCTTTTTAGGTTCAGTGGTCTAATTGAATTATTGTGTGCAGTTGGATGGCCTATTTGACCCTTATTCCTAATAATAATAATAATAATAATAATAATAATAATAAAAAAGTAACATACCAAAGCTGTGCGACCATTGTTGTCAACTCATTGGGATCCATACTCCGTCTCAACAACTGATTCAACAACATGTCATCTCCTCGATTGCCGCAAAACCAAGGGTGAGTGGCATATCCATTCTTCCATGGGCCAACATGTCTCCGTATCTGCTAATATCGATTCCATCATCGGATCCCTGCGGTCTTTCAAATGCTACATCTCCACAAACAACAACCCAAATTTTTTTTGTTTTTTTTTTTTTTAATGTTTTAGCAACAAATTAAACTCAGTCATATCTTATGTACACTGACCTGAAAGGAGATTGTTCATTATGATTGTGCCGTCGCCGACGTTTGCTTTGACGATGTTGAAGAAGGAACTGCGGTCCAAGCGGAGAAACTGGGCTTAGTCTCTTTGTGCGGACGGTAAACGGCTGTGGGCGGTAGCACAGGACTCCTATTCCCCGCACACATCCCCTGCCTTCAATTCTGGGTAAACCTAATTATCATGTCCACTCTAGTCACAACTGTACTGACATAATATTAGTAAGACCGTACCATATCTAATTACAAATTAAGCTTACTTTGTGCGTTCCGTTCCTATGTGATACAAGTTCTGCCCACAAAGATTACAACATTAATATTATAATTAATAATAATAATAAACATTCATGACTAAATGTTTACATTTTCAGTTTTGTAAAATTTGACAATTTTTGGTTTTCGAGATATAGAAACATAATAGTTAGTTATTTGGTTAGAGTTTAGACAGCCGAGCTTATTTAGGAACTTATAGTTTATTTTAAGTTCTTAATAAGCTATAAGCTCTATTTAGTAATATTTTTAAAATAAGTTAGTAGCTTAAAATAAGAAATTATTTTGAAACTCTATTCTTAGGTACCTTTTCAAAAATAAGTTAATAGTAACTTTTTCTATCATCCTTATTATCTTACATTTAAAACTATTAAAAATTTATAAAATGTCGTTTTTAATTTTTATACATTTATCAGCTTATCAAAAAATTAATTTTACCAAACACTTTTAAGCATGATCAGCTCTTCAATTTTCAGCTTAATAGCTTATATCTTTTCAACTTTTAGCTATCTTTCAATTTTAGCTACCTTTCAATTACGCTTGCCAAAAATAATCGTGGTTATTCATTTTAAATTAATATCTGAAGTACTAAAATTTTCATAAAAATATATGAACATTTCCCATTTGTTAAAAAAATCAAAACT
>VALG01010600.1:5536-18666 GCA_009835305.1 Ipomoea purpurea
AGATTACAAACATCAATAACCCAAAATCCAAAGTCTAATCAAACACAATCGACCCATAGTAATCCCAAAATTCCAAACCTCATATGTTGATTAAATTGTTCCATCCATCATCGCGGATCAATAATGAGAGTTGGGCCCTGGCTGATTTTGCGAATCTCTATACCCAACAAAACAAAAGGTTCCAAAAAGACGTTAAATAATAAAATATTGAAGCATAAAACTAATATAGTATATATTATACAAAATTCATAATAAAATATAGAATTGTTCCAATTACCTTTCCTGCAGAGCATATCCATAAACTGAGTTTCTTTAATATCCTGTGCCAAGCTTACTGTTGCCCATCAGATTTGGAAGTGAAGAACGAAACCAAAGTCTTGTGTCAAAAATCAATGCCTGCTTCCTACCATATATGGTGGTCAAGAACTCCGATCATTGGTCCTAAAATACGGCCTGAAGTGCTAATGGCAGAACCTCTTGATGCAACACTAAGAATTGGAATTGCAAGAACATCACGTGCCATTTGTGAGCAAGATTTGGAATTTCATAACATTTCTTTCCCTCCACCATGGACAAGAATATCAAATGCATACCAATCTATTAGGAGCTGGCATGTCAATCTTTTCCCCAATCAAAAGTATATATCCAATCTCATTTGAATGTTTGTTGCACCCATCTCCCTTTTTCACATACAATTGGTGGTATACGTGTTTAAAATACTCCCCAACCGGTTCAACATCCACTAACAGGGCACCAAAATTTAACCAATTCACTAGTCAGCACAAATTGAATTACAGCTCTCACATCCAACTTTCCTTCACGCACCACTTTGACTTGTAGTCTTGCACTTGGTTTTAGCATAAAATGCATTGTATACCTCATACAAATTACGCATGACATCCCACTACTGCTTCTTTCATTTCACTTACACTCGTTGTGTATCTTTTGCCCATACAATTTTTCAAAACAAATGTCACAAAACTCATCTTGCACTCCATCGGATCCGAACACGCTACTAACATCAACAATTTATTTATCTCAAGACCCCCTCCCAATACTTATCAAGATTTTCTCATTTCCCAAAGCCCATGCCACTCATATTCACCATCTTTACTGAGTACGTGAAAACATTGCAAATTAACTTCAATTGTGGATATATATCAAAAAATGACTAGATGTCACAGTTTTGTATGAATGAAAAAGACAAAGTGGCACTCCCATAAAAGATTTTTAAAAATTGTACAATCGCCGAACATTCCCCAATGCAATTTGATGATGGCGGCCCAAAACCTTCCTCTTTCCATTTTCATCCCCCTCTTTAAAGTAAGCATCAAAATAGCCAATTGTCTTCATTAGCCATTCGATCAATGCTGGCCTTATACTTTAAAGCTCAGTCAACATGAGGTAAGTAGCAATTGCCATCCTAGTATTGCAATCCAAAATCAAACTCCCCTCTAAATTTAGGTTATCTGCTCTGCACGAATCTTGAAATGCTTGAAATCTAGAATTGGATGAATCTCAACATACTTCACCGCATTACGAACACTAACCAACCACTATTAGCACCCGCTGTAAACCATCCTTCACAATCAAATTTAAAATATGTGCACAACAACGCACATGCAAGAACTCTCCAGCCCAGTATCAAAGGATCCTCTCTCCAACACCTCCACTTTAGTTTGAAAACCTGAAGTGCACTATCATACCGTAGCAGATGCATGTGTCAACTGTGATAGTAAAAACTTTGGTAAATACCCCAAATCAATCAAACAATTCTCAAGTTCTTTTGCAATTGTTTCACCCCCTTATGTAGAAATTGGTTTAACTGATAAGTTTTTCTGTGCAACTTCCAATTCACATCAACATAATGAGCAGCCTGATAACCATATAACGACAGTTGAGTAGTACTTGCAGTCCATATATCAGTAGTTAAAGAAACCTTGACTCACAAATCACACTCTTCAATAAAGCTTTTCTTTTCATGAACAATTTCAAACTACGTCTCTTGTGATTGTTCTTCGTGAAAGGGATAATAACACTTTGGACAAGCCAACACTACAAGAATTGTTTAACCGCCATCCCATCCACAAACAAAATGAGCAAGATTCATCTAAAAATAATCATCCCTTAACAGTTGGGCCCTAAACTAACAAGCCTCCTTTGATTAATCCAACGCCACAAGCTGACTACTACCACCTTTAAAACAGGTTGCACTTTCATGTATTGTAGATTTTTTTGGGGTTGGGCACTATCAAGATGGATCCTTAATGCCAGGGCACATTTTTGATTATGTGTTTTCCAAACTACTAGTGCCCACTCTTGTTGGACACTTAAATTCTTTAAAGCCGTAATTACTATCTACATTTATCCTTGTAAGTCGCTCGCAATTTAGTAAAAGTGATTCACATACCTCGGACCTTGGAGGCAGCTTGGTTTCGTGGAAGTCCACCTGGTTGTACTTTTTTTTTTTTGTCCCAAACCCGATTCTTAAATTGGCATCAGTTGGAATCCCTACTTGGAGGTGTCACTTGAAATGTTTTCTTGATGCGAAGATAAAGAATCATCCATCCCTGAAATGTAAACGGACTGTAAGTGACTGGAGTCAATAACGTTTTAAAATGTATTATAACTAACCTTTCCAGTTCGAAGTTTCGACAACTGGAATAACTCCAATTCCCATGTGAACTGGAATTAAATTCCAAGTTCAGCTGGACTACCAATGACATTGCATACAACATGAAGTCTAAATATACAACATTTATAAACATTAGAACTGGAATTTAAATGGGATGGGATTAAGTCTAAAAAAAATGAAATAAAGTGTATCCAAACATTTCAACCAATGAACTTGACGCAACAAAATGAACTTGAAAATTCTAGAACACTACGGGGAGTCTACAGTAAAAGACCTAATTCAAAATTCCAAGGAGCTATGTCAAAATTAAAATCAAGAAATCGAGAAAATGTATAAAGTATAAATATAAACTATAAACTATAAAGTTACACCTATAAAAATTAAAAAATTAACATAGAAAAGCCAAAACCATTACCCTTGGTCGCGGGTGTCTTCCCTTTAGGCTTCACTCCTTCAACTATGGGGCAGACCCCATCGGTGCGGTGCGCAGAGGCGTGGCGGGCGGTGGGCGGAGGCCGTGCGCGCGGATGGCTGGAGGGCGGAGTGCGGTGCGAGAGTCGAGCGAGGAATTAGGGTTGTGAGGTTTAATTCTAACTTCATGAGAGCCGAAACCTCCACCAAATATCGCAATAAGTATTTTAGTTTTATTAATTATATATATAGTACATTTATACTTTTTTCTTTAATTTAAAAAAAAACCGATCGCTTATCGGTTCGGTTCGGTTTTTAACCGAACCGATTCGGTTTGCCTAAAACTACTACCGAACGGGTTTTCGGTTCGGTTCGGTTGCGGATTACCCAAAAACCGAAATGCCCGAGGCTAGTGGCCGGGACTTGTGGCTCAAGCTACATGTCGTTTTCGGGCCGGGGTATCAAACCCTGTGGCGACCTCTCTCAAACCTCGGGGCCCCGTCTTGACGCACCCGTTTGGCTTTAATTTCGTTGAGTTTGGAGAATAATTGAGCCATCTTTATGCTTAAGATTTATAGCATATTTGTTGCAGTGTTCTTTTGAGTTTTCACAGTGAAAGTGTTTTTGTTTATGAAACATCGGATATTTTTATCTGCTAAGCAGGTCATTGTTTGATTTTAATAGAGAAAAGCCTGAGTTAAGTTAGTTGTTTCTAGCTATCAAAAGCATGCCTAAATTGTATTTATGAAATGAAGTTATTCACTGCCAAGTTTCTATTTTTCCAATAGCATGTTATACTTGCTAAGTGTTTGATGGGAAAAATTGTGGAGTTGTATGTTTCAAGCATGAGTATGAAATCTGTGAGTTTACAGTGAGTAGAATCTAGAAGCATGATTTTCACAATACATGTCATTTGAAGCATGTTACTCGTAGATTGGCATCATTGAGTTTTCAATATATTAAAGTGCATAAGTGGCCAATGTGAGCCTATGTATATTTTTCTAAAATCTCATATCCATGTAGAGATCCGTTATCTTATCATATTGAGATTTAATTGAGAAGTTAATGTGCATTGATTGGCATGAGAAGAGTATTGCATATCTTGAGATGCATGAGTGATATAATATCTAATATGTATCTATGGTGAGGAAAACACGTATTTTGGAGGACCCGTTTGGATTATGTCCTTTCGGAGTAAAAGAAGAAAATTCGGGAAAAAAAAATTCGGACAATTGTGATCCGATAATCGCAGTAACGAGGGGCATATTCCCCACATACTAAGAGGTTGAAAACTGCACGCCAGGCTTGGAATCCTAGTCAGGGGTGTGCACACCTGATAGTTCGATACCTGATTCCACAGAGTGAGAGAAGGGACCACTAGATTGGTTCTGTGGAAGGGAGGAGATAATTGGGTCGGCTAGTACGCCCGTTCCCGAATGGGTTAATTCAACACCATTGTGAATCCTACAACCGTCCACGAGTGTGAGAAAGATAAAAAGTGAGTCAAGAGAGACTCAAGAGAAAAGAAAGTGAGTCAAGAGAGACTCCAAGAAAAAAGCAAAAGATAGTCATTGAAAACTCAAAGAAAAGGAAGGGAAAGAAAAGAAAGTCATTTAATGACATAGAAAACCTCCACAGAAAAGTATATCTATTTAGAGTGTGAGCAGTATAATCTATATTATATTTGTTTATCTGCACCTAGATTTGCATAAGTAGAGCATGAGATTGCTTATTTATATATGTCATTGCACTAGGTTGCATGAGTAGTAGCATGAGATTGCTATTTATATATGTCTTGCACTAGGTTCCATGAGTAGTAACCAAGAGATTGCTTATTTATATATGTCTAGCACTAGATTGCCCTATTGATATATCTTGCACGAGATTGCATGAGTAGTACTTGATAGCATGAGTTGCATATTTGATTTATATGAGAAAGCATGGAAATTTGTTATTTGAGAAGCGTTAGATTGTTTAAAGAATGAGAATGTGATGAGTTGTTTATGTTTAAGTATGCCTTACTTGAGTACTTAAGTTGCAAGCATCTAGAGTTACGCCAAAGTATATTAAGTGTTTAAACTTGCTTGAGCAAAGAATGTGGAAACCTTGCTTTTCAAAGTATATACTGTACTTACTTACATGGTTGAGTGGCGTTATACTTAGCTTCGTGCTAACGGGTTTGCTTGTTACTTGTTTTTATGTTAAACCCATTTCAGGTGGTTCGAGCTCGTAGGTACGAGAGAGAGTTCCGAGTTAGACTAGTTAGATTAATGTTGTAGTCTAAACTCGTTTGATGTTTGTAGTAACACCTTTGTTTTTGATGGTGTTGAACACCGGGGTCTTATCCCCTAGATTTCTCGGATTAGTTTGACTTGTTTTTTGTTTAAGTTTTACCCAAGCCTGTGCAATCACCGTGTATGGTGGTTGTGGCGGTGACACTCCCTTATGTTAATTTATTAAGTTTATTTCACTGTTTAGTTTACCTTTTAAAGGTTTAGTTTGCTTAAGTACGATTAAGAAAAAGGGGGGTGTTACAGTGTTAGCCCTAGTTGCATCCCTATAATCATCATAAAATGGATTATAGGTCTGCTCTTTGTCTTTTTTTAGGTACCTCCGTCCTTTCGTGGTTATAGGTGCATGGATCTGAACACTAACCATATTTTTGTGTGTAGACATGTGCGTTTTGATGAATGTAGCTTTCCTTTTGCACGCTCTAGTGTTGAGCAGGGTCCGGTGAGCAAGCCCATGTCTGGTTTTTCATGGGGTGTTGCTGGTTTCTCTCGGACTTCTGTGCCTTCTATGCCGTCTCTTAAATTGATGTGCTTTGTTCCTACTTTGCCTGCTCCTAGTGGTGTTCCAGACAACTTGTACGTACTCGTAACCAACAGGTACGGGGGCAACCTTGTTCTCCACATGATGACTCTTCGGCACATGCCTCATGATCAGCCTCAATGTGCTTTGGTGTCTCAGGTGGTTCTTCAGGAGCCTACTTGCTTTACGCAGCTATTCGGCATGCTGAGTGGAAGAGATGCCATGGATGCAGAGTTTAATGCTCTCCGTTACATAACCAGTTGGCGGCCTTGTCCCAGCTTAAGTCAATATGAAATGGTTGGCTGGCAAGTGGTGCTGTTCCGTGTGAAACGGAAGGGCGGATGGCCCGGTGAGCGCTTACAAAACCCAGGAATTGTGGCGAAAGGTTCAATCCAGGTTCCGGGGCCAGGGCTTTTTTAGACTTTGAAGTGGCCTGTTGTTAAACCGACGACTGTATGCTTGCTTCTAATCCTTTAAGCGCATTCTCTGGGCTCGGGGTGATCCCGCCAGTTTGACATTTTAAATGTTTTTCTTAATGGTCGGTTGGCAGAGACCGTTACCATGCGTCAACCTCCGGGGTACGAGGATAAGGCGCATCCTGATTATGTGTGTCTTTTGCAGCGCTCGTTTGTATGGGCTGAAGCAGGCTCCCCGTGCTTGGTTTCTCCGTTTGCATGAGTTTTTGGTGTCTATTGGTTTTCGCCCCTCTGAGACTGATGTTTCCTTGTTTTTTATTCTGTTAGTGGTGCTTTTGTGTATCTTCTGGCGTATGTCGATGACATCTTTGTTATGGGCAGTGATGCGAAGTGTGTTGCAGGTTTGGTCAGTCAGTTATCTTCTGCTTTTAAAGTAGTGACATGGCGATCTTTCTTTCTTCTTTGGGTATTGAGACTGTTTCTGTGGCTGATGGTGTGTTGTTGTCTCAGCAGCGTTACATGTGTGACATTTTGAAACGAACAGGTATGGTTGATTGCAAGCCCTTGGTTACGCCGCTCTCTGTTGCTAAGTCTGAGGTTAGCTCTGGTTGAGCCTTATGCTGACCCCACGCAGTACATGAGTCTTTCTGGTGCCTTGCAATACCAGACGGTGACTCGCCCGGATCTCTCTTTTGCTATTAACAGGTTATGTCCTTTCATGCACTCACCGACGGTTGCTCACTGGGCGTTGCTGAAACGTGTTTTGCATTATATTAAGGGGACTTTGCATTTTGGTTTGCTTTTACGTAAGTCTGCTATAGAGGTTTTTACATGCCTATAGTGACTCTGACTGGGCTGGTTCGTCCGAAGACCGAAAGTCTACCAGTGGCTACGCGTTAATTTCCTGGTCCTGTCGCAAGTAGCGGACTGTGGCTCGTTCGTCTACTGAAGTTGAGTATAAGGCATTGGCGGATGCGTCGACTGAGGTTACTTGGCTTGAATTGCCTTACTACGTGAGTTAGGTGCCCCTCTTTGTGTCTCCTAAACTGTGGTGTGATAATTTAGGAGCCACTTATCTCTGCGCCAATCCTGTTTTCATGCTTGTACAAAGCATGTTGAAATCGACTATCACTTTGTGCATGACAAAAGTGGCTAAGAGGAAGAGGGGGGGGGGCTTCATGTGAGTTGTATTTCTATGAAGGATCAAATTGCTGACATCTTTACTAAGCCCTTGGCTGGGACTCGGTTTACTCAGCTGCATGACAAACTCAATGTTGTTAGTCACCCCACTTGAGCTTGCGGGAGAGTATTAGGAATATCTTTTAGTAGTGTTATATCTATCTTGGACTCTCTTATATTGCATCATAGATAGGTCTCTATTATATTTATTATCTTTTAGTCTTCTATTATCATTATAACAGAACACACGTTTCTCATCTCTTGCACCGTACCCTCTAAGTGAATAATTTAAAAAGAAAAATATAACACAATCTTCTTCTTCTTTTTTTATTCTATAGCTAGACGTTGAAAAGGTCATCCATAACATCAAACTTGTGAGACCCAATACACTTTGAAAAGAATTCTAATTAAGATTTAGGAGTTAAAGATAGATATAGAAAATTAGATGGTTTTTGTTAATTAAGATTAAAGAATTTTTAATTATTGTTTAGGGATATAGCGGAATATGCGGAAGCGGAATCGAAAATTGAGAATTTAGAAGTTAAATAATAGGAAAAATATAAAATGACAAAATTAGGAAATTGATGAATTGGGAAAATATAAAGTGTATATATATTGACTCTAAAAGAGATAGAAAGAATATATATATATATTAATATACTATATATTATATTATTATATATATATAAACATAATAAGTGTGAATGAAAGTTATACCCCTGATTTATGTCCGTTTTTCCGTTAATTTTTTTTTTTTTTTTTTTTTTTTTTTTTTTTTTTTGTCATTATCTATAAGGTTGTACATTAAAATTTTGGACAAACATTTGTACATTTAAAATATTTTTGGACAAACATAACCTACCGTTATAACTTCCATTATCTTTTTCCACTATTGTTACAATGCACATGCATCCGCCATATATTTTCTTATCTTTGTATACATTAAATATTTGAGTTATATGTTAATTATTACATAAATATATATCAATTTATAAAATGATTTAATTATTTTTATTATTATTATTAATTATTATTATTTATAATAATTTAAATATCAAAATCTAAATAAATTGAAATTTTAATATAAGTATTAATATTGGGTACATATTTTTTTTGCGCATCGCGCATAAAAATATAGTATATATATATATATATATAAGTATATACTATTATATACTATATAATATATATATATATATATTATTATTGCTAGTAAGGAATGAGGGGATAAGATGAATTCAAATTGTGTTATTATTACAAATGACAAACTAGCTTATTTATACAACAAATGAAATAGAAAATTGCGCCACTGATGGTACCAACGGCTTCGTGGGAGATGGATTACGGCAGCAGCGACATACGTGAGAGATGGAGGAAATAACGCTGCATGTTGAGTGGACTTAATGCATTAATTTGAGTCACAAAAATTAATTATCCTAACAATCTCCACTTGGATCAAATTTACTGTGAAAATTAATAATTGGAACAGTCCGACTAAACTTACAAACACTACTTGAACTTAGCAACAGGAAGAACTTCAGAATAGCAGGATGAATCACCATCAACTTCCTGAGTGACTGAAAGAGCATAAGCAACCATATTGGTTTCATCGTCACTACCGTACCTAGTAGGTTTTTAATTGTCCTCCTAGGACGATCCATAGCAATGAAATAATCTCGTTGTGGCTCGACGAGAGGTGCGGTGCTAGTATACGCATCATCTTTAGTATTACCATCAATGGTAGTAACACTATGAATAGGCCTGAACTCAAACTCCACCTTCTCACTAGTAATCTGCGTCTCACCTGTACTAGGAACTTTTCCAGGAAAAAGTAGTGCATTTTCATCAAATGTGATATCTCGACTCAGAATGATTTTCTAAGAATCAGGAGACCATAGATGATACCCTTTCGACTCAGAGTCATAACCAAGGAAAATGCATTTGACAGCTCTCGAGTTTAATTTACCCGTACTGGAATGAGCATAAGCAGGACATCCAAAAACCCTTAAGATAGAGTAGTCAACAGGATTACCTGACCAAACTTCCTCTGGATTTGAAATCAAGGGATGAATGTGGAGATCTATTTACCAAATAGCAAGCAGTAGAAATGGCCTTGGCCCAAAAATCACGCTGTTTCCATAACCCAGCATTAGAGAGCTACAACGAGCTCTTTCCAATAATGTCTGTTTAGACGTTCGACACCATTTTGCTGGGGTTTACCAGGCAAGGTCTTATGCCTGGCAATTCCATTTGCCGCACAAAAGTCATTGAAATCTGACTCACAGAACTCCAAGCATTGTCTGTCCTGAGCTTCTTGCTTTTTTCCCTGTCTGAGTCTAACAAGTATTTTCACTTTTTGAAAATAGGAAAAACCTAATTTTTTTGTTTCAAGAAATAGACTCAGACCATACAAGAAAAGTCATCATAATAGACATGAAATATCTATAGCCTCCATAGACTGGAATTTAGTCGGTCCCCATAAATCAAATAATATATATTCCAATATCTTTGGTACGGTGTGTAGCAGTAGAGAAACTAACCCTCTTTTGTTTCCCAAAAACACATGCTCACAGATTGTAATTTACCCGTACCTGAATCACCTAGGAGGACTTTCTTGCTCAAGAGATGCATGCCTTTCTCACTCATATGCCCCAGACGCATATGCCATAGTTGAGTGAGATCTGCATCAGACATCGATGAGGATACTACTGAACCTGTCACAGTACTGCCATGCAACGTACAAGCTTCAGATCAAGAAGCTTTCATGAGAACAAGAGAGACTTTTATGACTTTCAGAACTCCCTTCAGCTATGTACTTGCACCCCAGAGATTCTAAGGGGCCCAAGGATATCAGATTGCGTTTCAAATCAGGAATGATACCGAAACATTGGTAAGAGTCCTGACAACTTATCATGAAGTTTTTATCTGAACACTTCAATTCCACTAACCTTTCATTGGGGCTATATTACCCATCAAGACAACTTCCACGATCAACCGGTTCCAGAGAGACGACAGTTTTGTGAGGTCACATGTGCGAAGTACAACAGAGCTCCAGATACCACTCCGTTTTGCTACAGCCGTTTGTCACCGGAAGCTAACAGATAACATAAATCTGCCCTTCTGAATACTTGTCCAAAACATAGCTTCAGCCAGACTCTCCTCTCTCTCTTGATTGTTTCTTCAACTTGGATCAGTGCCATCGTGACTCCTGCTCTCTGCAGTACTTTACAGGCTATTGTTGGATTCGTCCTTTGGACTTGCGATTCTAGATTTTTTATGCTCTCTCTGTTTCAACTGAATCAGACCCTTACAGTCAAGGCCTTCACCTTCTTCCTTCAGACTAATTCAACGTACCAAACTTTTCTTTGACAACAGGGTTTGGTCTTAACACTGTACAAAAGTAAGACGGTATCAAGTACTTTACCATACAGCTAATTCTTTGAACATGCTTGTACCGATGTTAGGGAGGGAGACAAGCAATACAAACAGCAGATCCTCATCTTCAATTACGACATCATATTTTCCAAGTCAATAAAATAGGAGTTGGACATTCATCTAAGTGAGTTTAATGGATAGCTACTTTCGAGTCATACGGATGGTTAAGACGCTCCTTCAGGCACAGCTTGTTTCGCCATAGTTTTGGCATGTAAGCCGTATTCATGCTTGGCCTAACACCTGACCAGTCGGTCCTCATTTAAGTATCTCCGTAACCTTTTGAATGCCAAAAGATGGTTGAACGTCTGCCTTGTCATCAAATCTTCCAAGCTTCATTTGTCATTGCAGTCCGGTTTCTTCTTCTCTTAGCTGTGTTTTTTCAAAAACCGTTCTGGGTTAGAACGTGCAGTCCATCTGAACCTTCCAGATAGAAATGCCTAATTTTCCCGTCGAATTCTCGATATCGAAATTCAGTATAGTCGACCATCTTTTGATCAATAAATTCAATAAACGCTCTGATACACTTGTTAGGCATATAGCGGATTATGCGTAGCGAGAATTCAAAAATTGAAGAATTATAGGAAGTTGAATAATAGGGAAAGTATATTAAAAGGACAAAATATTAGGAATAAAAGAACTATACTAGTATATATATCATACTATATATCTACTATATGTATAATATATATAATATATTATATATATACTACATCCATATAATATTATATATGTCAGCGTGGGGATAAAGAAGAGAAAGACATTCAAATGTTAATATATGTAATAATGAGCATGTCAAATGTAACCACTACTGCCTTTTATCACCTCAAAGGGAAGATTAAAAAAAAAAAATGGATGCAAGGTGAGAGCTAAACTGGAAGCGTTGTGTAGGAACATGAAGCGATAGCATGTGACGCGGACAATTGCAAGAACACCCAGTTTTCATAAATTTGAGACATAAAATATTATTTTTTAACAATCTCCCACTTGTATCAAATTCAATGTAGGAATTAAAACTGGAACAACCAACTAAATTCAAGCATTGTTTGAACTTAGTAATAGGTAGAGCTTTGTGAGCATATCTGCTGGATTCTCCAATGTATGAATCTTCGGAACGGTTATATCTCCTGCAGTTCATAACATCTGAATAAATGGTATCCTGACATCAATGGTCTTGGTTTTGCATATATGTATCAGTTCTTGGTGACGATGGATCGCACTTGACCTATTGCAGAACACAACGGTTGACCTTGTGAACACCACGTTCATAACACCTCTACCATAGTTAGCTTTTTAACACCCTGTTGGGTGCAAACTATAATGGCCGTCGTAGATAACGAGCATAGGACTGAAGCGTACTTTCCAACTGATAGCCACAATTACAAAGAGTGAAATATTACTGAAAAGCGATCGAACGTCTTGTAAGATCACCACCATAATCAGATGACAAACCCACAAATGTCAGTAGATGCGAGAGCAATGCAAGAGACCCAGTCTTCATAAATTTGAGACATTAAAATATTATTTTTTTAACAATGATAATGTGGAGTCAACAATTAATTATATATGAGGTTTAAATTGAACTTTATACACAATTTATATTTAAATATAAAATTTTACCAATAAATTTGAATGTTAGAATTAAAGTGTTTGTTTTGATTGCCAATCATGTATTTTTGTAAACCACCCAATTTTATTTAATATATCAGTCTAGTTGAGTCTTAGACCACAGACACAAATGATCGGGAAATAAACTTTTTGCAAAAGCGAAACAAGAGGAAGATGCTGAAATAGAAGAAGAGATATCAAAGCGAAAATCAAGAATTTGTTTAGAGAAAAATTGAAATTGAAGAAGAGATGAATAATATGATTTTTACGCCGCTTACTCTCAAAGATATTCCAAACAATTTTCGTGAGAAAATTAGTTGGAGATTTGCATGAACTTTGACCTTGGCGATCAAGCATCTATGGAAAAAAGATACATAAAAGATATGGAAGACTGTTAACTGAATAGACCATACAGATGAAGTGGAACACTGACTTTTGAATATTGGTTATATTTCAAATCTCACCATTTAATTAAGTTTATCAATAGGTTTTTAACTTAAGAGTTCTCAAAGTTATATTATACGATTGGGTTTGGCGCTAGTTTATTCAAAGGAATTTGGGAGAAGCTAATTGGATATTCTCAGCAGCAATTTAATCAATGAGACTAAAATGAGCAATTGACAATTGGAGATACTGAG
>VALG01010601.1:0-23473 GCA_009835305.1 Ipomoea purpurea
TGAAACGGAATACAGTATATATCAGTTCAACAGTCACAGATAAAGTCAACTGCAGGACTCTATTTCACTCCAATAAAGACAAGGAGAATCATATCATCCCAGTATGTCGAGACGAGACGAATCTTCGACAATGATCAACGTAACCATTACGGATGGACCCATACGAACCAAACGCCCATGAGTCCATCAGTACTGCTAAAACTGATCTAAACAACTATGTATAGGTAACAACGAGTGTTCCTAGTCTTTGAACGACACAGAGAATGCATACAAAAATCATTATATATAACAGATACAAAGCATCGATGCAGCAATTTCTTCATCCATGCATTCACACTAAAGATACTGAAAACTAAAAGTGCCTCACATCATCCACAGCTATCGATCCTCCTCAACAGTATTAAACAGTAATTTCCAACCAACACTGGGGCGAAACGCAAATGCCACCGTTGAATACCTCATTGAGATCAACCCATGACCTACAGTTCACATGTTCCAACTTATGCTCTTGGTCAACCTATATTCGACACTGAACCCCCATGGCACCTATATAATATACAGTTCCAACCCATACCTCAGAGAAACCCCTGTACTTCTGAGTCCAACCTTATGCCTCCGGGATCGTCGTTCCCCCGCCAACAACCGCCAACATTTCCGCCAACAATGTGGTTCACGAGGGTACCGTTCATTTCAAACATATCATATGCCATGTTGAGCCTTGAAGGCCCTGAGCCTAAAGTCCATTAATATCTATATCCTTATAATAATTCAAGCTTTCTAGTTTGAGTATATGCTCATCATATTGAGCCGCCCACCTAGTGGATACAAAGTGTGAGACCCCACTTCTGTACAATTGGTGATTAATGTCTATCGTGGTTAAATCCATGTAATAAATGTTGTATTGGTCAATTTGAAAGTTTAGGAACTAACGTGCAAAACCACTATACTCGAGGACCTCGGATTGTATTAACTCTATTGGCAAGAACCATTTTGACTCCACCTAATCCATACTCTCCACCAGTCCCTGCCACTCCCTCAATTCATTGGGTTTAATCCCTTCATTCCAAACAATGGTTCAATTTTATGAAGACCAAATCCTTTGCCAGTAGATAAACTCAAGCGGTACCTAACATCCTACTCACCACCATTCTACTGATCATCAATAGATAATCAATGACCTACACTGTGGACATAACACAAATGTATGATTCCTGTACTACATAAATAACCAATACAGGCACACAGGATGTGACTCCGCACATCAACGATAAGATGTCGATCCACATATGGTTGTTATATCATCCACAAAAGGAGATGAATGTATATCAATATCCGCGTCACTTCGCCGATAGAATTTTCAACATCAATATCATATTAATGTTTAATTCACCTAACAGGGCACTTGTGAGTAGAATCTCAATGATCATATATGTTCTCACATAGATTAGTATATAATACCACAGTATACTCTGAAAATCTATGGAATTCAACCAGATCTATTCACTAATAGGTTCTAAACACTTATAAGACAACGATTTCACGACAAACACACATAATCATACATGTTATCCTTTACACGATAAATGTTCTTAGGACATATGAAAACATATTTAAGACAGACATCAGAATATTCAAGTCCCATTACTAGCAACGCAATACTTCTGGGATATCAATGTAACATCAAGCAATATCCATGTCGAAGATAATGAAAATCTATCCAGCAGGGAAACATATAATCCCACATATATAATGCCAACCTCCCATAATGTACATCCCCTGTAGCTAGGTGGGGCCTATGAGTAGCTGGGATCGAATGAGACTACATCCCCAAATTAGGGTAACTCCGTCGTGGTTGGTCTGCCCAAGAATACACGCGTAATGTATTTATTGGTTGTTGTCTCAACCACCTCGTAATCATTGATGGGGAACCAAAAACACCGGAGCTCGGAACCTCCATCTCCCCGCTATGGGTGCGCCAGCCCCTAGCTACTTTGGCGAACACTTGCCCATATGCATGGCCAGATTCTGATGGGTCTCTCCGTAACGGGGTGTCGCTGCGCGGATATCTGGCGCAATTTGCGACGCTCTGCCCGGCCCCTGTTGCTCTGGAGTTACCATCGTACTATGAATACCATTAGATTAACATCCCCTATGTCAGGGGATTTGTCTAACTAGCCATTAGTCCAAGCAGTTCATAGTTCCAACAAATAATGCCCCCAAATGCTTCATTACAAAAAAAATTCCTAGGTAGAGCAATTAGATCTAGATATCTGAAGACTGTATAATTATAGACTAACCATATGCTAAGATAGTGGCAATAATACTACGCAAACAGTACTAGATCATACATTATGACTCTTCCGAATGATGCAATCAAGAACAATGACAGTGATCCCAAACCTCACAGTGTCCCAACGGTTACAATAGACAAATAAAATTAATCATATCATTGTATGTGAAGTCATGAATTTTAAATCTTTTTAAATCCGCGCGAATATACTGTTAAGACAAGAAATCAACAGATTTGCGCTGAATCACAGCTTACTGTCTGTTCGATAACATCTCTCTCTCATAGTAGCCTTAAAATCCTCATACAATATATACACACCAATCATTAATTATTAAGATAATCTTGCACACAAGAGCATCAACTCTGTCTTCATAATTGCATGGATTATGCATGTCAGATGTGAATTTCTATGAGATTATGAATTTTCTTATGGAGATTATGAATTATAAGTAAATTCATAATCTTTATCTTAATTTAATAATGTTTTCTTTATACGATTATGAATTTTATGTTATGATGTAATATCATAATCTCACAACAGAAAATTCAAATTTGTCTGTCTCTCTCAATTAGCAAATGTGCACTATTGACAATCATTATGTGTGACCATGATACAAACAATTGTGTCGACCAATATTTGTTTACTGGTAAAATAATGTACATTCAGTACAAAAATTGTTATTCATTACAAAAATATAATGTACATTTATTCAAGGGATGTACATTATGTGTGTGTTAATGTAATTAATATAAAAATATATTGTACATTTAAATATTATCGCGTAACATTGTGTGACATTCCACAACATAATTTCACCGTTTTGACTTCATTTTCTTACTCAACTCCAACTTCAAGAACACACCAAAATACAACAAAGATTTCATCTTAGAAAAAGACACCTTTAAAAGGCCACTAAAAACACTAAAGGACCAAAGATCGTTACCCTCTTATATGCTCAAGATTAAGATAGGTGGAATCTTGGGACCAACTTGAAAAATCTTGGAATGCCCAAACTTGGCTTGAAGAAGAAGCTAGCTAATTTCTAGAGAGAGAGGATGAGCTTTTGTTTTTGAGAGTGTTATGGAAAGAATGAAAGATGACTTTAGGTTAGCTTGGGATACAATCATAAGGTGAAAAATCTTCTTTACCCTTATAAAATGAAAAAGTGTAAGGAGACAAGGGAACAATTCCCAAATCTTAAAGTACAACTCCTTGACTTGGGTGACTAGTTCAATTACTAGTCCCCGACTATTGAATTTTCAGGATTTAAGGAATAAATTATCAATTAGGTTAGGATTAATTACGTAATTAATCCCAAAATAAAATTTGGATTTACGGGGTGTAACACTCGTGTTTGGTGTAGGGTTTTTAGCGCGAGTCGAGCGATCACTCTTTCCTTAAAACCTTATTTGCAACCTCCCGACAAGTGCTAGGAGCGGTGTAGCCTAAGGTTCCCGGGATAAAACGTGCTACGATTCATGTTTGAGACCTAAACAAGGAATCCGACAAACTTGAGCAAGGTTTGAACACAATTTGGCTAAGAAGAGAGTAGAAGCACAGAGTTTTGAGCTTGAAAACAATATGATTTCTTGTTGTGCCTCTTATATAGGACTGAAGGAATGAATAGCTTCATTATGGCATAACTTAGACTGCAAGGCTTTCCAATTTCTGAACGTCATTCATGCTCGAGTTTAGGCTTGAATCAAGCCTTGTCAGATCTCAGATTGGGATTTGATTTGCACCCTCCCCTACGCGCGAGAGAGAACCTCTATGATATACAATTCAATAAGCCTTAAAGAGCTCTTGTATAAAAGTGGGGCAAATCCTCTTCCCAAACAAATATGGGACAAAAGCTTCACTTTTTCCCTTCATTTTCCAACTTAATGGGGTCTAATTTGAGAATCAATATCTCATTCATCCATTATCCATTTTGAGCGTACAATATATCAATCTCTTCGTCTCACTACGAAAAACCTGAATCCACTTTGACCCGACGAAATCGGTCGGAAGTGGACCCCACTGATAATTGTACCACCAAAACAAACCACTATTCTTAACATAGCCACGGATTTTGATAAACTGATAATCTCTTATTATAATGTACTAATCTTTTCATACGATCATTCCGCACACGAAATACATGAAATGTATATATGAATCAGACCAATAGTCCAATTTAAACCACGAGGTAATTTGTATAAATTATGTGAAGCCCAAACATCCTACATGACTGCCTTCTAATTACTACCGGCTTTCTCGCAGGATTCCACATGCTACTCAAGGACCTACAGAGGACGTTTACGTCGACTCCTCAGGCAGCGCCGCGAGCTCTCACGCCTCCGCTCTCCCGACCATCCGCCCCGCCCGCGTTGTCGTACCAGACTTCTACTGTTTATCCCCCTCCCCCTCGGACTGGTACGTTAGAACGCGATGTCTTTGATGCCGAGAGACGGATAGTCGGTTAGGTCTTGAGACGCAGTGAGGCAGACAGGGCGAGCTCAGTGACGGCTTACGAGAAGCGCGTCTACCGAGTGTCGGAAGAACCGTCCGGTATGAACGTTAGAACTGCAGATACGCCAAAACGTAGCAATCATATTACTCAATGAGTGTGCACGGAATATGTCGTTGAGGTGCACCTGATTCCTTGAGATCTAGTGGAGAGTTTCTAATGATAGATTTAGGTGTCCTGATTAGATGTCTCACAATACTCCTCAATGCTCACCTCATCACCTCTCTTCTTATATTATGGAGTGATGCAATGGTCTCATGCTCGAATATGACGCCAATTATGATTCTCCATACAACAACCACTGTGTCACACCACGACATATAACGAAAGTGTCACCTTAGAGGTCCAAAACGATTAACGAGCTGCAAGCACATCCGTGCGGGAGTCACTATTTTCAACCCGAGGGAGTTTGTGGTAGGGAGTCCGCGACCGCCACACTAATTTACACGACCTGCCGCGTTTACTCACTAATTATGTTGTCCCATAATTATAGAACCTAGGTGCCTTGCACTATTGGTTGGTATTTCCTTTATATAAATTATTTAAATCCTAGGGTATTAGACCAATATCCTCGTATGTCAACTTTCATCAACCTATAATTCATCTTCCTGCCTGGTAACCCTATACATTGATCATTGGATTCTACCTAATTATTATCTTGTAATAAGTACGTAGTCAATCGATAATACATTGATATCATCTGTCACTGCTTGATGAGAAATACATGTCTAATGGTTACATGTATATATAACATGTCTATAACAACTATCTAGGTCTAGACTTACCATATTTAACATACCAACTGTATTGATGCTTCTGTACTCATTCCCAAAGTTGGGCATTGACTCAATCGCAATGCAACCAATAATATTGGAATATTGTCAATAGTGCCGGTATCATAAGTCTTTCTCACTAGAAAATAGGAAAATAATTCCTTTCGGTAGATGTGAATGCTAAGTCAGCCTTTATGTCTTCTCCACAAATTATTATAGTCCTAAACTGGTATTCACTGCTAATGGATATATTGTCCTATATAGTGTTCAGAATCTTAGTATCATAACATAAATCATAACATAAAGAAAAATATTCACAGTTATATGAATCTTTAGAGGATGTATGCCATTAGCGATTATCGGAGCAGCACCGGCTTTAAATGTGATAAATAACCATCAATAGTCACTTCGTGACCATTTAGAAGTCCCAGATAAAATATTAATCTAATATACATCTACAAGATACGACGAGATCAACTTTTCATAATACCCATCATCAATACATAATGCGATATGCATCATCCCTAAGTGAATCTACTCACCAATCCAATTATGAATATATGCAAGTCACACAGGTAGTACTCTAGAAAATAGTCACTTTATTAAATCGCTAATTTATGAAACTTTATTCGCTTATCTCGGTAGCTATATTGAATTAGCACCAGGGTGGCCAAGATCGAAGTATGAAAACCGCAAAATTGGAAACAAAGAAAATCAAATCTAGCTGATTTAAAAAATAAAATTAAACTCACACAACCAAAAGACAAATAATCCTAATAAGGCACTCAGGTAACAAATCCAGTAAAGCAGTACACCAAATTCACCATACCATAATAACCCGTAGCATATTCACTTGTGAAAATACCTTCTCCGTAGTCTTGGTCAGATGAACGTTTGATATCAAACGGTGTTCTAGCCAATTGATCACCATCCTTGTTAAACTTTTCAAGGATTTTGTCAATATAATGTGATTGGCTCAACACAAGACCATTGGGTCTTCTAATGATTCTAATCCCAAGGATTAAATCAGCCAAACCCATATCCTTCATGTCAAATCTTGCATTTAACATGTTTTTGGCAGACTTGATCATCCGATCGTTACTACCAATGATGAGCATATCATCTACGTATAAATAAAGAATGGCATAGCCGTCTATCATTTCCTTAACGTAGACACATTTGTCACTTTTGTATATTTTAAACCAGTTAGTTAACATCGCATGGTCAAACTTCTCGTGCCACTACTTATGCGCTTGTTTCAAACCATAGAGCGATTTAACCAGCTTACACACTTTCCTTTCCTGGCCCGGAATCACAAACCCTTCGGTTGTTCCATATAGATTTACTCATCTAATTTGCCATTTAGGAAAGCGGTTTTAACGTCCATTTGATGAACTTCCATGTTCCGTAACGTGACTATGGCAAGTATCATCCTAATGGAGTTTATTCTCATCACGGGAGAATACGTGTCAAAGTAATCAAGGCCCTCGCGTTGTCTGTAACCCTTGATTTCAAGCCTAGCCTTATACTTCTCAATGGAATCACCAGGTTTGATCTTCCTTTTAAAGACCCACTTGGATCCTAAGGGTTTACTACCCGGATGAAGATCAACGAGTTCCCAAGTGTGATTCTGTAGAATAGAATCCACTTTACTCTTTATAGCCTCTTTCCACATTGGTCCTTCTGTAGAAGTCACAACTTCTACATACGTTCGAGGCTCATTCTCTATCAAATAAGATAGAAAATTAGGTTCATTTTCTAATAAACAAGTTAGAGTACCCGAATCATACTCTAACAAGTAAGTTAGAAAATTATGACAAAATGATTTTTCAACTCTTGCCCTCTTACTGCGTCTCGGCTCGAGCTCGGGTTCTTTCTCAGATGCCCACTATCATTATCCATAGTTTCGTCAAATGTCCGTTTTGACGTACTTGGTTCCTCGTTGGACCTACAAGGAAATACATTTTTTAAGAAATATGCATTTCATGATTCTATTATCGTGTTCTCATGTACGTCCGGATTATGGAACTCGTGTACTAAGAACCGATACACACTACTATTATGTGCATAGCCAATAAAGATACAGTCCACCGTCTTAGGACCTATCTTTACTTTCTTAGGTGTTAGCACCAAAACTTTGGCAAGACACCCCCACACTTTCAGGTACTGGTAGGAAGGTTTGCTACCGTTCCACAGCTCATAAGCAGTCTTATCAAGCTTCTTACGGGATACCTTATTTAAAAGGTAATTACTTGTCAAAATCGCCTCACCCACATACCTTGAGGTAGGCCCGAACTTATAAGCATCACATTCATCATCCCAATAGGTCCACCACGCGCATGCGGGTTGCCTTCAACACTGCTAACCCGCATGCCCCGACCACCAGGTGCGTGTTGACCGCCTGCTTTCGCCGTGCAGGTCCATAGCACAAGAGATACTAAGAGTTATGGAGGTTTACGACGCGTGCCTCCATACCCCTTCCGTCGAGTTTGGACTGCCTACCCTGCCTAGAAAGTCCATCACGTGCATGTAGGTTGTCTCTATAACCTACATGCCCCAAACACCAAATGCGTACGGGCTGCTTACCCCTCGAGTCCGGTACGCGCATGGTGCTGCGCAGACCCACATGCTCAGGTGCCGTAAGCAACATGCAAAGCACATATGAGGACATAGTTGAGGTGGCTGTAGGCCAAGCATGCATAACACATAGGAGCACGTAGTTGAGGTGGCCATAGGCCAAGCATGCATAGCACATATGAGCACATTGTTGAAGTGGCCATAGCCAAGCATGCATAGCACAGGAGCACATAGTTTGGGAAAATAAACTTAATCTTTACTAAACTAAGTGTTAAAGTGTACGCATAAGGGTAGCGTCTCAATGAACTAAATGCGTTACCTCGTAGGGTAGCTCCAACTTATCGTGTCGTGGCTCCTACTTATCGGTGTCGCCTACATCCCTTGATCATTTTCCACAGTGTGTGTACGGGCAAATTGGTCCTTTCTGCGCTCCTTCTGGGGGATAAAGTCCCCCACCTAGAACCAAGGCTAGCGGCTCTTCTATATCGTGTTCGGTGTTTTCGCCCGACCTCACATGTCCCCTGTGTGGAGAACTAACCCTCGCGAACCGGACCAAGCCTCACCTTGCCTGCTAAGGCGTTCTTGCAGGTTCTAGGAATGCTTTTTTGTGACTCAGCCATTTTGGCGAATCTCGGGTTTGATTGCGTAAAGGGAAATGATAAAATAAAAAGCATGTGAGAGTCAAACACATTTCAGGTGATGATCAAGTAGCACTTCAACTAGCCTGCATGATCAACACCCTACTTCTTGAAACACTCCTAGGTCGAATGGTGAAACCTAGGTTTGCTTAAAAACCATCTTCCTATCAGACTATTCAAGAATGATGACTCTTCCATGCTGCCAACAATGGGTAGAAACTAGGAACGCCTGCTTTTCATAGCGTTCCCCACAAGACGACGCCAGTGATGGTTTTATTGGGACCGGGTCCACCATAAGCTAGGTATAGAGGTACAAAACAAGGGGTAGAAAAATAGCAGCTTCATTACCCGGGGCGCTAGGCCCAAAATAGTACGTATAGAGCCCGAGATACCAGTCGTTTACACCCAAAGAATACATAAATAATAAATAATAGACACTATAGCCCTAAGGAATGGAATAGGGCCAAAAATAATAACTAAACAGCTAAGGGAACTAATAAATGAAATACCAATAAGAGTCGAACCCTGGTGTGCCTGCAAGAGGTTGAATTGAAAACTCAGACCAACGGACCGAGAGTGATTTGGTGAGCCAAGGATGCCTTTAAAAGGGAGGAAATGTGCCTATTTATAGTGTGAGGGATTCACGGATGCTTGACAAATGGACGAAATCTGGTAGCCTTCATTCTGGACCACACACGTGTCTCCCACTACTTTGCTCCAGCACATCCAATACATAAAGTGGAGCGCTTCCTGCTCTTTAAATATAAAGATCTTGATTGGTTTGGTGGTTTGGAACATGGTTGTTATGCTTGAGTTTTGTGGGTTCAATTCTCATAATAATAGTTTTTGTAATGTTTTGCTTCAAGCTTCCTTCTTTCTTATTAGCCAACACCCCATTCGGGGGATTGAGTCGTATTCCCATCATACAATATATATTAAATCACACACAGAATACAACAATAAGTATATATAATAATATAATAATAATAATAATATATAATAATATATATATATAAATAATAATAATAATCATGGATTAAAGGATATGAAGCAAAAAGTGTTAGATCGGAAGGAGAAAAAAAAAACGGTCAGACGAAAGAAAAGAAAACCGAGTATCAGAAAAGGGCTTCAAAACTAAAAGAAGAATAAAAAAGAAATTTAGAAAAATTGCTAACGTAAACATGAAGTGTTAACCAACAATCAGTCGAAATTACATACATTTGGAGTGTTGAGTGACCTAATTGCACTTTTTTTTTTGTTCAATAGCCAAATTGCACTTTCACATTTCGTTCAATGGCAATTTGAACCTTATTCCTTATTTAAAAAATAAGATAGACCCAAATGCTCTCTCTTCATGCTCTATCTCTAAACCCTTCTTCATCCTCCCTCATACTAGATTTAGACACTTTTCTCCTTCATGTTTTCTTCTAAATCCAAAAACTGTTTAGACATCAACAAAGTTGACCCAACTTGTCTCTTTAATTTGTTCACAATCACTATCATCTTCCTCGTTCACCCTCCTCCACCACCTCTCTCTCACCTTCGCTTCTAAGTCAAACCTCATTCTCGAATCTCAATATGAAAATTTATGTCAAAATAATTATTGCACGATAATTTCTATTTCCATATCGTTTATTATCCAAAGTAATTATCCAAATTTTAAAATACTTCTATTACTATCATTGATCATCGGTGTACATTTTGCAGAATTACTTATTGAGAATACATTTAAATTAGAGTCAAGCTAGACTAGTTGCTTCTTGTTTGGTGTAATAGCTATTATTATTTCTTTCACATATAAGAAACTCTGTTTTCCTTGAGCAAGTATATATGTTGCAAGCAACATCAATACATAATTAATTTTGTTTATAACGAGACCGCATAATAATATACAAAATATGGATCAAACAATTTGAGCACGAGTATAGTGAAAAGTACAAATTAAATAAAACCTTAAACCATAGAGAACAATACAATTTATACATAAAAATAATTTGTATTTTTCATTAGACAGTAAAAAAATATTGAAATTAAAGAAAATGCAATGTTAATGTATAGTAGATGAATTTGCTTCCGTTGATGCGGAAGAATACAAGTAAGGTTTTGGAGGAATGGCAAAAGGTCTGCACAGTTTTCCAACATTTCCAACACCATACTTATTGATGGCCTGATTGAAGGATCAACATGAATGCACCACAAACCAAACATAACCATCTTTCTTGCATATTCCTTATCTATTCATTCATAATTCCTTTCAATCCTAACTCTTTATCAAGTTCGATCTGGTGATAAATCCAATGCGGAAAATAGATTTCACTATTGCGATCCACATCATGCTCAACATTCTTTCTACCACTAACAATCTCTAGTACCATCATCCCATAACTATACACATCAGCCTTATGAGAAATCGCTCCAAAGTTTCTGCACGCAACTTCTGGTGCAACATATCCAATTGTTCCCCGTGCACCAGTTATTGACACAAAACTCTCCTTTGTTGTGTGTAGTTTGCAAGACCGAATCGAGATTTTTGACAAAAGTCTTCATCTAGAAGAATATTATGTGGCTTTATATCAAAGTGTAAAATTTTCGTCCTACATCCGCGGTGTAGGTATTCTAGTCCCTTAGCAATGCCAATAGATTTTAACAATGTTAACACTCTAATTGACGATCCATCTTCAATTTTCATCATAAAAAGTTTCGAGTGATCCATTAGGCATGAATTCATAAAGCAAAGCTCTTTGTTGCCCTCAACACAGAATCCTAACAATGTTACAATATTAACATGAGAAGTTCTGCTAATGCTTGCTACTTCATTTATGAACTCTTCCCCACTACCTTTTAATTCCTTTAGTAACTTGACTGCAACAAAAGCTCCATTAGCCAACTTTCCCTTGTAGACAAAACCATAGCCTCCTTGACCCAGCTTATCTCCGAAATGATTAGTAATCTTTTGACTTCTAAATAGGTATACCTTTTTGAGAGAATGATCCATTGTTTTTAAGAACACTTCAATATTTCGTTCATTTTCAGTTTTCAGAAATTCATAGATTTTGTATAAGAAATTCTCCAAAGACACAGAAGCGTAGTCATTAACATTGTAACCCCAACAACGAAGCAACTGCAATTATTGGCAAAACTTGAATTATTTAATTGCTCCTTTTAACAGTATACCCAAAACTATTTCATAATTATTTTAAAATTAATCGTACCTATCAATTCATCGAAAATGATCTCTTAATTATGTAAATTTTATTTATTTATTTTTATGTAACTTACACTGATGACTAAATTGAGTAAACCTGTGATACCAAAAAAAAAAAAATTGAGTAAATCTGTACATAGTCAATATGTCATTTTTGGTGAATTATTAGTTTATGACCAATTTGAGAATTATAACATATTTGAAGGACTATTTTTGGTATTTTCACTATTTTTAATTAACAAATCACTTCTTAATTAAAAGTTTTAAGAGTTAATTACTATTTTGATCCCTCAATTGTTTTCCAATTGTTAATATAATCCCTATTTTTTAATTTAAATAATTTGACCCTCGAATTGTTTACAATTTCGTTAATTAAACTCATTCAGGGATAAATGGTGATTTTCGCATTTTTAAAATTTCATCCATTTGGTCTCTGAAAGGGTTTAATTGACAAAAATTTAAACAATTCGATGATCAAATTGGTTGAAATTGAAAACTATAGATACATTGACAGTTGAGAAATTTTAGGCACAAAAACTTGGCGTTTACTAATTGGAAATTTCTGAGAATTTTCGAAAACTGGAAAATAGAAAACAGAAAACATGTTTACTAACCAGTTTCCATTTTCAAAATTGAAAATATTTTTCTTGAAATTTCTGAAAAACTGAAACACACTTAAAAACTGTTTTCAAAATAGAAAACAGAACCATCTATCATCTATTTAGTTATATCACTATAAACCATTATAATTACATTCATTATCATTTTTTATTGTTCTTATCACTTCTCTATCTTTTCTACTTACCTTACTGTATTTAAACATAATTTATTTGCTACACCTTAAAGTTGTAGACATTATTTCTACATTATCAAAATTAAGAATTAAACTCGTATATAATTTTTAGATTTGATTGAACTCAGATAAATTATTAGTTCGAATATTTTTTAATTATGTTACATCATAATACAAGATTGGTCTAGATATCGGATATTGAAATCTCACATATATTAGAATTCAAAGTAAAAGTTATATATTGATATACATGTCATTCAAATGAATATATCCAAAAAAAAAAAAAAAAATTTAAATATTAGCTCAAAAATATTAATATTATCTAAACTAAATTTTAGGTGAAAACAAACAAAATGAGAAAACAGGAAAACAGATAACAAGTTTTATGTTAGTAAACAAGTTTTCTAAACAGAAAACAGGAATGAAAACTGAAAAATTAGAAATAGAAAACGAAAACAGATAACAGTTTTCTATTAGTAAACGGACCCTTAAGTTTTATTTTTTCACTTGATTTCTTTTGTATTAACACATAAGATCTATTAATATATATCAAAAAATAGATTAAAGATAGGTAGGTACCTGTAATGATCAAAAAGAGCTTGTACGCTTTTTTTTCCCTGCATCTGAAGTTAGACAAGGCAAAGGTTAAGTTCCATACATAACTTTCACAACCTCAACAAGAATTCATGTAAACGCTACTTTAATTTCTTACCTGCTAAACATTGAAAATGTTATCGGTGTCAGTTAAGCATTGCCCCCCACTATAATGACATTTCAGTACAAATTTCAGACACCTTCCATTGTATGACAATCCAAGAATTTAAATTCTCAAATAAGTTGATGGCGCTGGATGATCTGTTAAACGGCAAGTAAATAACTGGAACACTCTGCAGGAGTGGGGGCAGGTGGTAGAGTATGATTATTATTCCCCTGGGTATAGTACAAGGTGATGTTTTGGCAGCTGTTATAGCTTCTGTATCCATGGAAATAAATGCTCAATCTTCTTCTGTAAGCTTCACATTGAAGTTACGATTGCATTTGTAAAAACTTCATAGAGGGGCCGGAATTCGAAGGAAATGGAAGCAGAGCTGGGGTAATGATAATCCTCTGTGTGAAAACGTTGCAACTCGGTTCCCGGCAGTTATTCTCAATGAAAAATGGTCAGAAGAGCAGATGGGTTCGCCCACAATAAGTATGAACTCCGATATTTGTGTTGGTCCCAAGGTAATTGTTGGATATGGAGTAGCATTACAATCTAAGGTGTACAACCCACATTAGGTCTCGAAATATGGAGAAAGGAAAACTCACTTTTGTTATGTTTCCGCAGGTGAATTGTTTTGGGGCAGCTAGACTGGGAACTGCTTTCCCTTGAGCTAACTGAAGAAGAATGATAACTAATTGAAACAAAAGAAACAGCAAGAAATAGATATGTAGGCATACTATATATGGCAAAATGATGGAATTAAGCTAGCTAGTAAGTAGAAAAAAACACTTGGTTAGATTGATTTAATTTGTAGCCTGAATTCTTTCACTATATATATTTTGTATATGCCTAATCTGTTAAGCCCTGAATTTCCTACTCACCTTCCCAGTGGACGACCAAATTAAAGACAAAGACTTTAATTGGCTCCCTTCACAACGCTAAGTTAGTTTTGTTCTATGTGACTTTTCAACACGCAAACATCAAAAGCTAGCTAGTTATTGCCTTCCTTGTAAGTCAGTTTAAGGAAGTTGCATAACGGGCCTTAGCACGCATTGACTCAACTCATGCTGGGAATAAGAAAGCAAAGATTGACAATGACAATCGTCCGTCCCATTATGCACTAAAACTCAATAGAGCTGTCAAACCAATGGTTTTGACCGGCTTGCCCGACCCACATATGCCCGAACCCGTTTATGTTTTGGACCGGACTGGCTGTTCTATTTAGATTCTATCAAGATTGGTCCGGTCTAAAAATGAAAACTAAAGTCCGATACAGTTTATAGCTTGTAAAATCATGGTTGAAAAAATCGTTAGGCGTTCAAGGGCACCTAGGCGGCTGTCTATTTTTTATTTTATAAAAATTTGTTTAAAAATTTTAAATTTTTTAAGACTTGATAATTATAAACTATTTAAACTTAGTAGTTAATACTAAAATATTAAATAATAACCTAACAATATTTAGAGTTTGAACAATTTAAGGTTATTCGCTCAAAACGATGTCGTTTTGAGTTAAATAACCTATTTAAAAAAAGAATGGAACATAACTAATCAGCCAACTAGTCGGCGCCTAGTAGCTAGACCTAGGTGGGGTGCTTAACGATCTAGTCGGTCAACCGCCTAGACCATCGATTATGGTGATACACTAGGCGGCCAGCAGCACCGAATAATCGGTGCCTAGGTGAGATTTTGCAACACTGCGAAAAATATAAAAAATAAAAATAAAAATTATATATAAGGAACTGCGGTGATATTGTTCTGAATGTCGCTTCCAGTGGAATAGCATCTTTGCTCCTGCCGAGGGGCAGGACAACGCATTCCAGATTTGCTATATCACTCTCTTTGAATGAAGATTCCACGTGCAATATATCGCAAGGCATTGACCTTGCTAAGATTATAATAATGAGCAAATTGATAATATTGGATGAAGCACTATTGACACGCAGACACTGTTTTGAGGCTTTGGACAAAACCATGAGGTTTGCCATACTGGGTAGTGCTGAAATGACTTTTGGTTGAAAGACAATAGTTTTGGCGGCAATTTTAGACATATCCTACCTGTTATTCCGAAAGCAACAAGACCAGTAGTTGTCGGATGAATTGCAAAGTATTAAGGCTCACAAAAACTTGAGACTATGGACCTTAGCTTAAGATGAAGATAGACATAGAGTTGATTGGTTTCAAAATGGATTGCAGAAATCGAGATGGGATTGCAGGGGTTTGTAAACGATGGTTCATTTGAGAACGATATTCTGCATGATTTTTGTTGAAGTGGGACACGATCGCATAGCAACTATAGTGAAAAAATATTCCCAAGCTCGAGATATGACATGCTTGATGAGTCACAGCTAGAAGCCGAGCGATCCTCTCGCTGACTTTAGATGTCGTGATCAAATTAATCAGTACATGTGCGACATGAATACTGCAGAAGGACAAACATATTTAAATTGTGACTCTTTTAAGGCAGAATCAGACAATGAAATTCTATAGAATAATACACTCCTGAATTCTTAATAGTTCGAGATTGTCGGGTCTTCCTAATCATTCATTGACATTAAAGGTCGTGCACCTGTTATATTATTGCGGAACATAGTCCACTCTCTTGGTATTTGTAATGGGATGCGGCTCATCATCACAAGATTGACAGATCACATTGTCGAACCAAGAATAGTTAATGGGACACATGAAGGAACTAAAGTTTTTATCTCCCGATTGTCTCTCACTCCTTCTGATACGAGATTGCCATTCAAGTTCCAGCATAAATAATTCCCGTTGATGCTTGCATATGCCATGACTATCAACAAAAGCCAAGCCAAACACTAACTCACGTTGGGTTATTTCTAAAAAACTGGTATTTAATCATGGACAATTGTACGTGACTTTTTCTCGAGTCACCCATCCTGATGGCCTGAAGGTGTTAGCTCTAGATGAGGATGGACAAGATTGTGTTGAGACTACCAATTTTTCTACAAAGAGGTTTTCAATATGTATAAATACAATCGTTATATTATGTTTTTTTTTTAAATGACAAAATTGCACATATCTAGACAAAAATAATCCTCTAGCAAATGAATTAGATACAATTGATTACTATAACTAAGTTGCTAAGAAACGATCACATTTGTCTAATTTATAAAAATCTTAAACAATGATATATAAAAATCTTTAAAGTTACAGCACCGCATGTGTATATCTACACATTAGCTATTAATTTGAGCAATTATTTGCTCGAATTCAAGCAATGATAGCATCAACAAACATAAACGATCCAGACATATCTTCAACTGCATATATAATATTTGATGTTATAATTTAAATAATTGTATAACGACCCAATATTTTTAATATAATATAACAAATTCATTCCGTGCATCGCACGGGTGAAAATACTAGTTTGAATAATACTATATTCATAAATACGTTTTAATTTAATTTTCTTTAATTAGATCAACTTTAAGTTTTTCTAAAGTAATTCAAATACAATGAAGTATAATATAACGTGCATTTTACATTAATTGAATGATCTAAAAAGTAGACTAAAAGAAATATTTAATTTTTTAATATAAAAGAAGACTAAAAAAAATATTTATCTAGAAGGAATGAAAGAAATAAAATAAGCAAGCGAAGATAAGAAAAATTTTTGAATTTATGACCATACGCTTTCTTAACATAAAAAATAAAATTTAATCAACTAAGCTACTCAAGCTATTACCAATTTAAGCATAAACGTTTATTTTATATAATATCTAATGATATATATATATAACTATATATATAAAATGGGGTGAGTGGGGCAGCTGCCCCACACTAGCTCCATCTCTGCCTAGGCAGATAAACCAATAACGTGCGCAAGATTAGAGGGTGGACAATGAGAGAGAAATACGTGTGAAATAGGGCAAAAAAACAAAATGGGCAATAGTCCATTACCCTTCCTTTACTCTCCATAAGGCTGCAAGTTACTTAGAAAGATGCTTATTATAAAGAGGGAAAAGCTAAGCTAGTTGTGAAATCAATGTGGACAATAAACATGCAAAGAGTCTATTTTTGAATGGTTTCCCAACACTTTTTATCCCACAAAGAGATGGAAAAAATAATATATAGCCAGCGAATTGGCTATGCTGTCACAAAAGGAAAAGTGTATATGGAAGGCTTGAAAGTTTAAATAAAATTGTATAACATCACCAAATTAAGTTACCTGGCAATTGCTATATAACTATGGACTTTGAGACAATCACGGCTCCTTAATCTAGCCAAGAAATTTGTTTGGACAAAGTTGGATATATCTCTCACCGGATTGCAGAACATATTGGAATTATGACATTTTGTGAGTTAAAAAAGCATAAAGTAAATAAAATCTTAAAAATAAATAACAAGTTATACACAAATATATCTGCAACTTTTCTTTACATAGTGACAACTAATTGAAAGAAAATGCTAAGATTAATGATAGTAGATGAATTTGCTTCAGTTGATGAAGAATACATGTAGGCTTTGGATGAAATGGCAAAGTTCACACTGCTTTCCAACATTTCCAATGCCTTACTTATTGATGGCCTGATTGAAGGATCAACATGGATGCACCACAAACCAACCATGATCATCTTTCTTGCATATTCTTTATCCTCTTCATTTGTAATTCCTTTCAATCCCAACTCTTTATCAAGTTCAATCCGACTGTAGATCCAGTTGCGGAAATAGATTTCGCACTACGATCTACATCCTTCTCAACATTCTTTCTACCACTAACCATCTCTAGTACAATCATCCCAAACTATACCATCAGCCTTATGAAACCACTCCAAATTGCTGCATTGCAACTTCTGGAGCAACATATCCAATTGTTCCCCGAGCACCGTTTTATGCACAAAGCTCTCTTTCGTTGTGTGCAGTTTTGCAGACCAAGTCTGAGATTTTTGGACAAAATTTCTTCGTCCAGAAAGATATTATGTGGCTTTATATCAAAGTGTAGGATGTGTTCTACAGCCACTGTAGGTATTCTAGTCCCCTAGCAATGCCAATTGCTATTTTATACAAGTTGACCATCCTAATTGACGGTCTATCTTGACTCTTCCATCATAAATGAACTTTCAAGTGACCATTAGCACCGAATTCGTAGAGCAAAGCCTTTTGTCACCCTCGAAACAGAATCCTAACAGTGATACAATACTAAGACAGAAGTTCTGCTATGCTTGCTACTTCATTGATAAACTCTTCCCACCACCTTTTGCTTCCTTTATAACTTGACTGCAACAAAAGCCCACTAGCTAATTTCCTTGTAGACAAAACTATAGCCTCCTTCACCCAACTTATTTCTGAATGAATTGTCATTCTTTTGAATTTTAAATAAACTATTTTGGATATAATGAACCATTTACTTTAAGAAGGCTTCTATGTTTCGTCATCTTGAGTTTTCAGAAATTCATGGTATTTGGCTAAAGAATAACCTCAAATAATTTTATGGCTTACTAACAAGCATTTTGTATATATATTATTTAAACTCTTGGTTAAGTCATATTGAAATAAATACCTATAATTCCTATTAAAGGGTAATCGTGATCAATGAGATAACCAAGTTTTGAAAATACATTCAACTGTTGAGCATTATCGGGCAGAGTGCGAAGCTCTATAATGGTCTATAAAGCAGTCGGCAAAACTCAGTCTACATAGGAGCTAATGATGGGCACCAAATATCAGTCTAGGTAGAGATCAATATATTTGACAAAATATTTGTAAGTGTTGCATTGTGGGGGTAATAAACTCCTTATATCTTCATCAAAAGTTTCTCTTGTATGAAATAATGATGAAAAGAGGATGTTTCATGTTAAACATGAAAATCTCAAGGGATTATTTACGAGTAAACGGTACTCTCAAAGTGCATGTAAGTTTGATCAAGAGAATAAACTTACTTGAGGGCTAATAATTGAGGATTACACTGACATCTGGAAGGACTTAAAGTACAAGTGGTAATAAATTCGTGTGGATCCCACTTCTGTGGTCAAACAAAGCCATGAAAAGAGTTACAAAATAGTACACTAGTTGGTCATTCCGATAGTGTGTGTACTTGTGAGGTTGAGCTACACTCTTAATGAATTCATAACTCCTTTGAGAAAGGGTGTTTTGTTGATACAAACCTAATGAATTCACCAATAATGAATGGAGTAAAAGTGCTCTTGGTGCTATACCAATGGATGGTCTATGTTGAGATAGACCTAAAGCCCTACTTGAGTGAAAAAAGGCTAACCGCCTCTTATGAAAGATAATGGGGTTATCCCAAGAAGCCGAGTGGCTAAGAAACATGGTGATAATCGTGCAATTGTGGGGGTGTCCAACACCTTCACCATATTGGTGATTCACAAACTGTCATTTGCGTTGCCAATAACAGTGCCTGTGATAGAAAGAAAGACTTAAAACATATTTATGTCTTTAACTACTCTATAAGCCTTTAGTGAGTCTATACTAAGATAGACTTGATAGAGTTAATCTATACTGAGATAGACTTGATAAGACATAAAAAATTTGTAACGCGTAAGACTTGTCAAAGATAAAAGTCTATGTTCTGATAGACTTTGACAGGGTAGAAGGCTATATTTGAGACAGACGTAACATTCTTTAATAAAGGGTGTTCATAAGAAGTCAAAGAGTTTGACTTTTGTAGGACCTGCTTTTTGAGTTGTTGTGTGCATTCGAGTTCAAAATTTATTTAACCGGAGTTCAACATTAACATCACTCCCGGGAAGAAAGTTACTCAGTGTCACTACGTGTCAGTTCAAGTTCTCAAACACTAACATTAAGATCAACTCATTTGTATTGCTCAGAAATTGTTCCTTCTAGCCTCAACTTTGAAACGTGTGGGGGATTGTTGGGAAAAGACGTTCAAATTAGAAATCAACATTCTTGTCTAACTTCTAGGCTCCACGTGTTCCTTGTCCACAGAATCTGGAACTGGTATTACAAATAGAGAAATGGTCTAAGCTTCACTATTGCTGAGTTGTATGATGTCAATGTAGAGCTCCTGATATAATAATATCCTCACCATTCTCAACACACCAAACATGGAAGTTTCCTTTTTGTGCTTTTCTTCACTTCGTGCATACCCCTAATCTGACATATAATATAGTCAGCGTTCGCCTACGTTTGCTATGCAACATATCCGTAGTAAGTGTGGCACTGCGAAAGCGTTCTAGGTTCTAACTGCCCGTTACCGGGCAAATACGCTTTAAGGTAGCGTTATCGTAACACGACACAGATTTCCTTTCAACCATAACACCAATAGTATGTGCTTCTTAAAAGGCTTCCAGATGCGCGTTGACATCAATTTCCCAAACAGATTAAATGAATGCTCCATTTGTAATTAAACAGAAATGCGTAGTTTTGGGTATTACTCCCTAGAATTGAAAACAGAACAGACACAATGTAAATTTGCAATTTTTTGATGACAACTTAAAACACTGTCTCATTTTTTTATTTTTATTTTAAAAACCTATATGGAAAAATGTTCCTTAATTCAAATTGATGTCCAAAAAAAAGTTCTAAACCTTAAATGCATCATTATAATTAGATTATAATGACATTGAAATTTGGAGCACATCCCCAGAGTGATGCAGGAAGGGTAGAATTAATGATCTACCGTAATAGAAAAAATTTATGAATGTGCTTATATAGAAATTATAAAATCTACAGTATAGAAATTTGAATGTAGCCGCGTGTCTCAATGCACATGATGAAACTGGTCCACACCTAACGTCTTAAAAACTCTATGTGAAATGAGGACTCGCTTTAACCCCTTAGATGATGAGAATTTTGAAAACATAGCTATATGATAGATAAGTTTGTTTGAAACTTATAAGAACAATTGCTGTGTGAAAATCAAACGAATTCCATCGCTTACTGAGGCGGGAAAAAACCATATTGACTGCTCACAGTCTGCAAATCTTTTGAAACCATCTATAGCTTGGAATCATTTTGAAATTAACAAGCTAAGACGTTTACTGGCTTTAATTTCTATATATATATTATAATTCCTTTTGTAATATATTCATTTAATTCAACGTAGGACTACACCGCATTACATCCTCCTTTGTTTAAAAATGGTGGGACAATTCGAATGAAGTTGGAAATCTGTAAGATAAATTCAGAAGGAACCAACGAAAGAGTGTTTTCGAAACACACCTTTACCTTTGACGTAAATACAGAATATGTAATCGCTCAGATAAATCAATAACAGAAAAAGGCAAGCAGCATAACCCGTTCATTTTCTTGCTATCCATAAGATCAAAAACTAGAAATTAAACTTTTATTATAAATACGAGAAAAACCATTGTAAACCATTGGGACAATAAACATGCCAAATAGTCTTCTTTTTGAATTGTTCCCAGACCTTTACCTCAAAAGATTGAAAAAGCATATCATAAGCCGCGAATTTGATATGTCACAAAAGAAAAGGTAATTACTGTAATGTAATATGGAACTCTGAAAGTTTACAAAATGTATAACATCACCAATTAAAATTACCTGCAAATGCTATATAACTATCGGACTTTGACACAATCACGTCTCATAATCAGCCAAGAAATTTGTTGGGATAAATTGAATTGAATATCTCACCGTACCGTTTCAGACAATATTAAATTATGACATTTTGTGAGTTAAATATAAAGAATAAAATTCAAACATAATACAAAGTATTATAATAGAATAATTTTTGCACATTTTCTTTACAAGTAAAACTAATTGAAAGAAAATCTACAATAAGTATATAATGAAATATTCTTCCAGTTATCAGAAGAAGAATCAAGTACGGCTTGGAGGCAAAATGGCAAGTCATACTGCTTTTTCCCCCCCCAAACATTTCCAATGCCTTACTATGAATAGCCTGATTAAGACAACGTGCACCACAAACCAACCATGATCATCTTTCTTGCATATTCTTTATCCTCTTCATTTGTAATTCCTTTCAATCCTAACTCTTTATCAACTTCAATCCGACTGTAGATCCAGTGTGGAAAATAGATTTCGCTACTTCGATCTACATCCTTCTCAACATTCTTTCTGCCACTAACCATCTCTAGTACCATCATCCCAAAGCTATACACATCAGCCTTATGAGAGACCACTCCAAAGTGTCTGCACGCAACTTCTGGAGCAACATATCCAATTTTCCCCGAGCACCGGTTATCGACACAAAGCTCTCTTTCGTTGTGTGCAGTTTTGCAAGACCAAAGTCTGAGATTTTCGGACAAAAATCTTTCATCCAGAAGAATATTATGTGGCTTTATATCAAAGTGCAGGATTTGTGTTCTACAGCCACGGTGTAGGTATCTAGTCCCCTAGCAATGCCAATTGCTATTATTATACAAGGTCGACATCCTAATTGACGGTCTATCTTGACTCCATCATAAATGAACTTTTCAAGTGACCCATTAGGCATGAATTCGTAGAGCAAAGCTCTTTTGTCACCCTCGAAACAGAATCCTAACAGTGATACAATATTAACATGAGAAGTTCTGCTAATGCTTGCTACTTCATTGATAAACTCTTCCCCACCACCCTTTTGCTTCCTTTAGTAACTTGACTGCAACAAAAGCTCCACTAGCTAATTTTCCCTTGTAGACAAACTATAGCCTCCTTCACCCAACTTATTTCTGAATGAATTTGTCATTCTTTTGATTCTAAATAACTATACCTTTTCGGATACATGACCATTTTTTAAGAAGGCTTCTATGTTTCGTTCATCTTGAGTTTCAGAATGCCATGGATATTTGACTAAAGAAATACCTTCCAATACAGAGAAGCATAACCACTAGCATTGCAACCCCAATAGCGGAAGCAGCTGCAATTATTGGCAAAAATGTGAATCATTTAATGTCCAATACAATACATATATTGGCCTGTTCGGTAAATAATTGTTAACTGTTAGCTGATGAGTTAATTAGAAGGTGTACCTAGTCATAACATTAACTGATTGTAAAAAGGTGTTTGATAAATTAG
>VALG01010602.1:6352-19572 GCA_009835305.1 Ipomoea purpurea
TAGAAGTGGAAGGGGGAGACCCAGGGGAGACAGTCAGAAATCTGAAGAATTACAAGTGTTTCGCCAAGTAAGAAAGCCAGCTAGATCATCCTCTACTAGTCTTCTAATACCTTGAGGGGCTTCTGGTAGAATCTGTAGTTTATTCGGTAGCCCTCTGGATTCCTTAGCAAGGTGATCCGCAACACGGTTTTTCTCTCGGGGGATGGTCATGATCTGCCACTAATTTAGCTTACGAAGTTCATATTTGCAAGCGGAAAGGATATTGTGTGCAACGATTGTAGGTGGTCTTGAGGCCCTCATGAAATTTGCGATTTCTTCAGAGTCTGTTTCCAATATTATATCTTTGAATCCGTTGGCAATAGCGAGCTGAATACCTTCCAATACTGCCCATGCTTCGCTTTCCAGGGGAGTGCATAAGCCAATCTTAAACATAAATCCGATGATCCAATCCCCATTAGAGTTCCTGATGACTCCGCCACAACCCGCCCGAAGAGATGAAGGGGATACTGAGCCATCGACGTTGATTTTGACGAAATGTTCTGGTGGTTTTTCCCAGCTACGTTCCTCCATGTTTGACAGTCGTCCGGAACTTGGGGTCCTTTGGCTCTTGAAAAAGCTCTGTTGATCTCATGAATTTGTGAATTCAAGATTATAATCTTCGTAGGCAGTGGTGTGGTTTTGTTGCTAAATATGAGCTCGTTCCTCCACTTCCATATCCACCATATTGTGACTGCGAATATGGTGGTCTTCGATAGTGGTCTTCTGCCTATTGATGCTTCAGAAATCCCTTTGTCAATCCAATTAGTTAGCGGTAGGCTTCTGAGTTTTTCATGTGTCTCTAGAAGAATATTGTTCCAAACTTCTTCTGCTGCTGGACAGAAGCGTAGTACATGGTCACTATCCTCTATGATGTCTCCGCAAAGGCCACATTTGTCGCATGTAGTTAGACCACGCTTGAAACGGTTGAGGTTTGTCATAATCTTGTTGTGTCTGGTGAGCTTCAATTTCCAGATTTTGTTCCAAATGGCATTGTTGGGGGGATGCTCATGTCCTAGGGCAATGTCATAGGCCAATTTGATGTGAATTCTCCATTGGGCTGTTCAGGCCAACTACGGATATCACCCAAATCTTGTTCGTTGATAAGTACAAATGCTTCAAGTTTCCTGCAGATTTCATCCGGGAGAAGATGTGATACCTGATCCCAATACCAACCAATTTCCTGATTCCAGTAGCTGTTGACACTTCTATTGAGGGCTGCTGTGGGAACTTCTCCGATGGCTAGCTCCAAGAGAGGTTTATCGTCTAACCATCTGTCTTTCCAGAAGAGAGTGCTGAGACCATTTCTGACCTTCCACCTAGACCCAGTTTGGATAATTGGGATTGCGTCAAGAATGCCTCTCCAGGCGTTCGAGCAGTTGGGTCGTTCGATGCTAGCCCGTACTTTGCTTTGCAGATGTCAGTCCATAAGCTAGTTGTATCCTTGACTAGGTTTCAGCCTAACTTAGCAAAGAAAGCTTGGTTCATCTCCTTTAGCTTACGGATGTCTAACCCTCCGTTGGCCTTGATTATGGTAATTACCTCCCAGCTAATTAGGTGGCATCGCCTTGAGCCAGGGTTGTTTCCCCAAATGAAGCTTCTAATCATCTTCTCGATGGTCGCAATAACTCCAGTTGGTAGTTGAGTTGTCTGCATAGTGTAATAGGGGATCACCGAGAGGACTGATCGGGCTAGAGTCTGCCTTCCGGCTAGCGAGAGGACCTTGAGTTCCATCCTGAAAGGCGTGTTTGAATTTTTTCGATCAATCCTGAATAAGAATCCTTTTTGAGTCTCCCTTGGATAGAAGGAACTCCTAAGTAGTTTCCCATGTTAGTCACATACGGGATTCCAGAATATTGGCAATGCTCTGTTGAAGCTGAACAGGAACATTCTTTGAGAAGAATAATGATGATTTGTGTAAGCTCACTGCTTGGCCCGAAGCTGAACAAAACAAGTCCAAACATCTCTTCATTTCCTTAGCTTGTTGGATCGATGCTTCTCCAAATAGAATTAGATCGTCTGCAAAAAAGAGTGAGACAAGTTAGGGGCATTGCGGGATACTTTAATGCCTTTCCAGTTATTATGTCTAATAGAACAATTAATTATATGGCTCAATCTTTCAATACAAAGTACAAAAAGTTAAAGGGAAATTGGGTCTCCCTGTCTAATTCCTCTTCCTGTGTGAACCACTCTGTTTGTTGCCCATTCCATAGGACTGCTAGTCTGGAAGATGAGATTGCACTCTAGAACATTCCTTATCCACATCTGGTTGAGCCCTATATCATGGAGTGTGTCCTTAATAAATTCCACGAGAGCCGGTCATATGCTTTTCCAAGTCAATTTTCATCAACATCCAACCTGTTTTTCCTTTTTTGTTTCTCATTGAGTTAGGACTTCTTGATAGATGAGGATATTCTCCGAAATCTGCCTTCCCGGGATGAAGCTCGACTGGTGATGACCCACTAATTCTTGGAAATTTCTTGAGCCTACTAGTCATGACCTTCGTTTCAGCTTGTAAGAGACGTTACATACACCAATGGGGCGGAACTGTTCACGTTTTCTGGGGCGGGTACTTAGGGATCAGTGATAGAAGGGTGTCATTGCATCTATGCGGGAGATGTCCATTATCAAAGAACTCCTTCACAGTTTGAACCAGGGTATTCCCTACAATGCTCCATGCTTTTGGTAAAAGCCAGCTGTGAAACCATCGGGTCCAGGGGCCTTACATGGTGCCATTTCGTAGAGTGCACTCTTCACTTCTTCCATAGTAACAGATTTATTAACCTCCAGCCAGTCTTCTTGGGGAATGATTGGGAATTCACCATGATGGAGAAGTGTCGGATCGGGTTGTCATTGGTGAATAATTTTAAGAAGTAAGAACGAACATGATCCTTCAGTTGTGAATCTCCCACAATGTCTCTGCCATTCTCATCCTTAAGACTTTGAGTTCCAATCTGTTTCTTTTGACTTCCGTTGCCGTGTGATAGAAGCGCGTGTTACGGTCTCCGGAAGTGATCCAATCCTCTCTAGAACGTTGAAACCACAAGAGCTCCTCTTGATATAAGGTTTCTTCTAATTCTTTCTGCAGCTTTCGGTGTAGTCTGAGTAAATCTGACCTTGTGTGGGTTCCCAATCTGATTTGAATGCCTTTCAGTCTAGCCAGCAGTCTGTTTTTTCTGTGAAAGATATTACCAAAAATGTTGGTGTTCCAGGATGTAAGAGCGGGAGCCACCAGATTCTTGTTATTCTCTAAATCTTTAGAGTCATCCCAGTAGGATTTAACCAGTGGTTTGAACCCCTCGTGGGTTGCCCAAGCTAGATTGAATCTAAAGCTCTTGACTGGGGGGCTGATAGGGAGCCGATTGGTGTTCAGGAGTAAAGGTGAATGGTCTGAATTGGTCATAGGTAGATGTTGGACTTCTGCGTTAGGAAATCGTAGCTTCCACTCTATATTGCTGAGGGCGCGATCTAACCGAGCAGCTTTGAATGAGGGCGTGTCCACCCCTCTCATCCATGTAAATCTTGATCCATGATATCCTATGGTCATCCAAGGGCCTTGTGGATCAAATCGATCTCAAGCAAGGTCTTCGAAGATTTTCTTCCTAAGATTATGGTCTGGACTCCCACAAACCACCGTCAACAGCCAGGGGTTCTGTCCAGCTTCCATTACCTGCAAACATATAAATTGTGGATGACTGTACAGAATATCAACAACCAAACTATTTTTCCAAAAGATCCAAATACCCCCCGAGAAGCCTACAGCCTTACTCTAACCCAAATCATCAAAACCAAATTTGGAGCACAAGGCATTCGCTTGATGCCCTGACACTTTTGGTTCTAGTAGACAAACAATTGAAGGATTGTGTAATGAAACGAAGTATTTAAGGGTGCCCTAAACGAGTTCGAGCCGCCCCTTGGCAATTCCAGGTTAGACTAATCATTAAGAAGGTAAGGAGAAAAAACAAGCTCAATGGCCTTGGCACAAATCTGCCATAAAAACATTCTGGTCATGACGACCAGCACCATCATGCATATTCAATGTCCGGGGGTTCGTCCATCACTGGTTCAGTCAGGTTGATGTCAGGTGGGACAGGTTCCAGACTGTCTTCCATGTCGGCTACAGCAGGGGCATCTGTTTGGATGTCCTCATGATACACTATGGATGTTGAGATAACGCCCTCTTTGTTTCCCCGAATGACCGTGTGTTCCAACTCGGCTGCCGCTCGGTTGGGAAGTCCCCCCCCCCCCTAGCCACACGGCCTCTGGTTGGTTCACGAGCTGGAGGTGGAACTTGGGGTGGGGGCGGTGGTTGGTTTGATGCCCTGGGATCCTCTGTTGGTCTCCGGCCAGTCCTTGGTGACCCCCTCTTGTAAGTCGTCCTGATTCTGGGTTAGGTTAACTGGGTGGTGGATTTCTGGAGCTCTTGGGGGTGGTGGATTTCTGGAGCTCTTGGCGGGTCCCCATGGTCTTCTCCCATAGTTTCGTCGTCATTTTGCAGCGCAGCAAATCGTGATGGGGAACCCAAGTAAACTGGTTCATTAGTATTGTCGGGTGTCGTTTGAGTTCTCGTTCTACCCGTTCCACTTCCAGGTTGGAAGGGAGCTCTGTTTTTTCTTCTCCTATCCTTGCATGTGACAAGCATCCAAGCTCCATATCTTTCTTTTGGTTTCTGAATTGGGGCTGGTACTGGCGGGGCTTCATTCGTTTCATTGCCAGGAATGGGCTCTCCTGCTCTGTTGGCTCCACAAAGTTCCATCCGATGACCGTAAGTTCCGCACTTGAAGCAGATTTGATGGATGCCTTCATATTCAACGGGCCATTCAACCCCTTCAATGACAAACATCGGTAGAAGTGGCTTTGATATATCCAGCTCTACACATACCCTAGCAAATTTTCCTTTGGATACCAGGTCTGTTGTAGTGTCAATCTTGACCGGGCGCCCTATGTTCTTGCCGATTTTCTTCAGAAATTCCTCATCGAAATATTCAATCGGAAGGGAGGGAAATCTTAGCCAAGCCAATATTTTGTCCACCACGCTCTTTCTTGTGTCGAAGTTAGGCCTCCATTCGAGTGTAATCAGGTAGTGGTCGAAGACCATCCATGGACCTTGATATTTGGCAACTTCGTAGTCCGCCAGAGAATCGAACTTAGCCAGGAAGAAGTCGTTGTTTAGAGCGATTAATTCAAAACCAGATTCCGGCCTCCACATCCTCTGCAACCTTTGGAGGAGATATGAATACCCCACAGTTCTCCCAACGAGCCGGATGATTAGGGATTTATGCCAGGGACGTCTCAATCGCTCCTTTTCCTCTTTCGTAACCCTAATAACAGGGTAATCGTATGTCTTGCCGTCGTCGTCCATATCATCATCGGACACTTCAATTTCTTCAAGCGGTGCCTCCACCGATTTTCATTTCCAAGCCTGGTTCGTGGTCGCCGCTGGTGTCCGCCGGTGCGTCGATTCTGGGGTTCCCATCGGTGTCTCGTGAATTATGTTCTCTGTAGTCGGAACAGGCGATGAAGAGATAGGTTCTTTGGCTCTTTTGGATTTCTTCGTGCTTCTTTCTAACAAATCTTGATCTTCCGGGGACCGATTGGTCGCGGTCAGCGAAGGGAAATCAGAGAGAGAGTCGGACGCCATTCTCCTCATATACATATCCATAATATGATAAGATTTTTAAAACCTCTTTTACACATACAACTTATCTTAATAGAATTTTCACCCGTAATTTTTAAAATTAAAAAAATAATACATTTTTGCCCTAATATTAATCCATATTATAATTTTCCTGCACCTTTATTTTTTAAAATTAAAAATGTAATCTATAATATAATTTTTCCCTAAATTTGGTGTTCATTAATAATAAATCAATATACAACAAGTTGAATTTCTTTCATCTATCTATTAATATGAATTAGTTACCACACTCGCATTGTGCGAATTGTCCAATGTCAAAAGTGTATTTTTAAATTAGTGTTACAAAATTTATTAAAATATCATTCGTATCCTTGCGTATATCAACGTAAGATTATTAAATATTTAAATAAAAGTAAATATTTTAATAATGCATAATTTTTCATAATATTAAGGTGCAATATTAGTTTTAGAGGAAAAACCCTGACTCGATAGTACCAAAACATAATTTTTGCAACACAAAACCCTTTTAATTAGCGTGATCCATGCTTCCACTTGTTGCCACAGCCGCCATAAATTGAATTCTTGATTTCATCTAGTCTCCTAGTGTGCTTCACTACAATTTTAGCGTCTTGACACGGTGCACATTAAAAAACAGAACCAAATCCTCCTTCCCCAAAAAGACAATGATAATAGACATTGTTTCTATCTGTGTTCATATATACTGTAATTAAGGTGTACCGTTTCCATCAAGCCAGTGCGTAATTCTAGATTAATTGACGCAAAGTTCATGTTATTTTTATATTGTATTTTTCAATACCCTCTAAATATTCAATTGGTAATATTGTTTAACATTATGTCAGTTTGATTGGGATAGGATTCGAACCTAAGACTTCCCTAATGAAAATCAATTAGCAACATAAAAGACAACGTTAACGGAAAATTCAGTTACTGAAGTTTACATAAGAGGATGAGATGGTAGTTGGAAAATTAAAAAAATAAAATAATGTGAACAATAATTTCAACAAACAATACACCAATTTTTTTAGTTCCATTATGCACCTAACTTTTATTGGCTCTTACTACATAAGAATAATAGATTGGTTGAGTGGCTTAAGTTGGTCTTAAAGTGCCGAATTAAAGGTTTTGGTCTGAAAGGGCGTTGGGTTAAAACTCACTCTAAACAAGAAAATGTTATTATTTTTAGCTTTTAAATATTTATGCAATATGGTATGATTTGAAAACTTTTCCCCATACAACCGATATCTTTAGGTCCGTTTGGAAGCAGAAAATGATTCTGGAAATGTTTCTTGAAATATTCATTTTTCCGGAAAACATTTTTCTTTCCGGTGTTTGTTACATTCGAAAACTGCATTGGTGTGTTTGGTTCATTTCATAAAAATGAGTAGAATTGTAATAAATAAATAATTTTAACTATTTATTACGAATATAAAATATTTATTATAATAATACTAAATAATTTTTAACATAATCTATACATATTTAAAAATAAAATAAAATAAAAATAAAAAGCAATAAAAATATTCATTGTTTCCGGCGGAAACAGATGAGTTTTTATTTTAAAAAAAAAAAAAAAAAAAATAAAAAAAAAAAAACCTTTGGTTTCCGGCGGATTCCCAGATTTTCGCGGAACCAGTGAGCACTGGCGGAAAATCGAAAGTTGACGAAGATGAAGCAGCGGGAAGTGAAAAAAGAAAAGGAAGAGTCAACATTCGGAAAACACTCCCCTTTAGAAAAGGGGGTTGTTTTCGAAAAAAACAAGCATCTTTCCAATTGACAAGAGCCTATTTTCAGTTACTTAAAATTTTTCCATCTTTCCAAACAGATTGAAAAACCCGGAAAATAATTTTGAAATAATTTTCGGGTTTCCAAACCACACTTAATAGAATTGGCGACGGCCGTACTTTTTAAATTAAAATGTAATACATTTTTACTATAAATAATTAATCTAATTTAATTTCTGCACCTCTATTTTTTAAAAATTAAAAATGTAATCCATAATACAATTTTCCCTAAAATTGGTGTTCATTAATAATTAATCAATATACTACAAATACAATTTCATTAATCTACTACATTAATAGAATTAGTTACCACACACGTATTGTGCAAAATTGTCCAATGCCCAATGTATATTTTTAAATTAGTGTTTCATAATTTATTAAAATATCATTCGGTATCCTTGAGTATTTCAACGTAAGATTATCAAATAATTAAATAAAAGTAAATATTTCAATAATGCATAAATATGATGCATAATTTTTCATAAGATTAACTGGTGCAATATTAGTTTTCGAGGAAAATACCCTCACTCAATAGTATCAAAACATAATTTTTGCAACACAAAACCCTTTTATTAGCGCGATCCATGCTTCCTAGCTATTGTTGCCATAGCCGCCATAAATGAATTCTTGATTTCATCTAGTCTCCTGGTGTGCTTCACTGCAATTTTAGCGTCTTGACACGGTGCACATTAAAAAACAGAACCAATCATCCTTTCGCCAAAAAAACAATGATAATAGGCATTGTTTCTCATCTGTGTTCAATATATAATCTAAATTAGGTGTACCGTTTCATCAATGTCCAATGCATAATTCTAATTAATTGACAAAGTTCATGTTATATTTTATATTGTATTTCAAATACACTTTAACATATTCATAGTATATGTTTGACATTATGTCAGTTTTTGATTGGGATGGGATTCGAACCTAAGACTTCCCTTATGAAAATCAATGAGTAACATAAGAATATACAAACAATTAACGGAGATTTAGTTACTGAAGTTTACATAGATGGAATGCAGATGGTAAGTAGGAAAAATAAAAAAATAAAATAATGTAACAATTAATTTCAACAAAACAATTACACAAACTTTTTTTAGTTCCTGTTAGGACCTAACTTTATTGGCCGTTAGCTACATAAGAATAATTAGCTATGAGTTGAGATGGCCCAATTGGGTTTAAGGTGCCAAATGAGTTCTAATCCAAAAGAGCATGGGTTCAAATCCTACTCTTAACAAAAAAAAAATGTTATTATTTTTTAGCTTTTAAATAATTACAATATGATATGATTTTAAAACCATTTTCCCCATTACAACTATCTTAATAGAATTTTCACCCGTAATTTTTTAAATTAAAAAAGTAATACATTTCTACTATAATATTAATCTATATTAATAATTTCCTGCACCTTTATTTTTAAAAATTAAAATGTTAATCTATAATATAATTTTTCCTAAAATTGGTGCTCAGTAATAATAAATCAATATATCTACAAATACAATTTCATTCATCTACTATATTAATGAATTGTTACACACGCGCATTGTGGCAAATTGTCCAATGTCTAGTGTGTATTTTTAAATTAGTGTTTCGTAATTTTATTAAAATATCATTCGGTATCCTTGTGTATATCAACGTAAGATTATCAAATATTTTAAATAAAAGTAAACATTTCAATAAGGCATAACTATGATGCATAATTTTTCATTAAATTAACTAGTGCAATATCAGTTTTAGAGGAAAACCCCTCACTCTATAGTACCAAAAGCATAATTTTTGCAACACAAAACCCTTTTAATTAGCGTGATCCATGCTTCCTCTTGTTGCCCAGCCGCCATAAATGTTTACAATTATAATAGGCATTGATTTGGGTCATGACTCTTTGGGTTTGCAATAGAAAGAGAAAGTATGAATAGACACTACTTATAATAGAGTCAAGTACTACCAAAAAAAAAAAAAAAAAGTAAACATAAATGTTTACAATTATGATACAAGTAACAACACCCAAACTAAAAATGTACAATGAGCCAAGATGGCATCTAATTGGAATATACACAACATATTTCCCGCTCCTTAATTGGAATGTGCATATGCTCTCCAGTCCACAGCTCTCCTTTTTCTCATAGAATATAATAGTCATGCATTCATGTCAAAGGTATATACATGTACAATTACAATGTAGAACAAGCAGGCCAGGGCAATATATAATGGAAACAATGACCCATCCTAGTTTTCAAGAGCCAGATTCTTTTTTTCCTTATGTTTCGTTATGATGAATACAATTAACAATTTAATTTAGTTATAGGGGTGTTTGGTAAAATAATTGTTAGTTGATTGAGTTAGTGAGTTTGAATAATTGATAGCATTAGCTGATTGTAGAAAGATGATGGTAAATTAGCCGTAGCTTATAGTGATTACATACAAATTGATTTCTAAAAAGTTAATCGAAAAAACTGCTTTAAACTGCTTTTTAAAATTTAGTGTTTTAGAACAATAAATTGTTACAACAAGCTAATTAACAAACACTCATAGTCGTTTAATCAAGGCAAACAATTAATAGTGGTCAAACAAACTAAAATTGGTTGATAAGCTTGTATTATAACATGGCCATAATCTCTTATAAACTAATAACTTTTTTTAAAGTCAATCAAATTCTTAAAAGGACTTGAATTTTCGTAATCTTTGAATTCTTACTTATTCTCATATATATGGATTATTATCAAGATAGCTTAGCTGGGGACAGCTGAGTTATAATGCTCTTATTATTATAGATTATAGAATCACATTCCACTTAGAGATCAAGCTGTGTCATTGTCAATGTGGTGCAATTTTATTATTATTATTATTTATTGTGACCCCCTTTTTTTGTCCCAATACATTCAGGTGCAGTATATACTGAGTAATTTTTTTTCAGTTTTTATTTAAAATTGTCATTTTTCAAACTTAATGTGAACCCCATAAAAAAGAATTAAAAATCAAATTAAAAAAAAAGTGTAAGTTTTTTTTAAAAAAAAAAAAAAAAAGTGTAAGAAGTAAAAATGAAAAAGACTCCTTTGGACTATGATATGCAGTTCATCTCGATGGAGATATTGTCAATAGATAGAGAATGAAAATAGATACCAGGTGGTGATAAGATATTCAACCAGAGTCAGTCTTGGGGTACGTTTGACCAAATCATTAAAGAAGCTTTAAATTCATCCAAAGAATTCAGCTTCGAATTTGTGAATCAGTCTGCGAATAAAGTGAAGTTGTTCTTAAGTCAACTGTAAGAAATGTTTGACCATTCCATCAATCTTTATTATAAATGTTTCAGCCTATAATTAATGAATTAGTTTTTTATTTTTTTATTTTTTTAAAAAAAAAAGTGTAAGAATGGTCCTTATTCCTTAAAGAAAAATGTGCCACTAAATAATTCAAAGATATATTAATGAGCATATACAAATAATATTCTATACATAAAAGTTCCCAAACATATAAGATCCGTTTATAATCCGTGAAATTCTCTTCTTTTTTGAAGAAAATAAATAATTCATTTACTTAGAAATTTCGAAAGCAGCAAGAATGGAAAATATATGGAAAAATGGAAAATTAGAGAACTGAAATAATCGTGCCACAATCATTACAACTTATGTTCTACTGGAAAGTAGAACGTACTAATAATGACTACCACTGCCAAAAAACAGAATATTAACTTCATATGCTTGTTTTCCAAGTTTCTGATCTTATGGATTGCGCATGTTTTGAAGATGAAAAATTCATGCAGCCTTCTCAATTGCTTCTATGCATTCTATTACTGAAGCCTTCTTGGACATGGCTCCAATCAGGGCTTCATAAAGCCCTTTGTTGTTCTTAAGTAGCGAGCCAGCAAACAGAACCTGCGACATATAGCGTTCCCCAAATGAGTCCTGTCCTCGTCAAGGCCACTCAATTGGGCTATAATGCACATGGGTCAAACAACACTAAAAGACTGAATCCAATCAATTAAATAGTTTAACGCATAGCCTTATAAAAAACCTATATGTTCTCTCTTATATTTTCAATGTGAGACAGTCAAAATATATGCCAATCTGTTTATAAATGCTGCAAAGCCACACATGAATGAAAGCATCATTGATGAGATCTCAACATTGAAACTTACTGCCCATCTAGTCAGGTTTTGCTGTGATCTTTGCTAAGTGTTGGCTTGCTCCGGTTTATAAGTCTCTATGAGACATAGACAGAAAACGAGTCTAATGGTAATTAGTTACAGAGAAAACATGGAGAAATCGCTATAAGTAATGGATTCACGAACCTGAAGAGTGAAGAGATGTCGAATCAAAAATTAGTTACACACAAGTACACAACCGTTAAACAATATTTCAAATAGTTAGTATTATAAATTATGAAATATAGCATTTGTTATAATTCTGCCTATCAACTCGTTTGTTTTGCGTGATGATTGCAGGTAATTGCCCGGAGGTTCGTATGTATGTATATGCGTGTATGTATAAAGAGAGAAAAGAGAAGAAAGAAGAAGAACACCAAATCTAGGGCATAACAATATGCTGTGTCATTCATTAGCCTTCACTCAATTATTAAAGGTTTATACAACCTTTCACATAGCTCAATCAAACATGATTAAAGGCTAGGCTATTGAAAGTCTAATAGTTTAATGACACTAATAAAATATTTATACCTCTTCTCCTTGGCCATTAAATTAACTATACTCTGCTCCGTTAAAAACCTCGCTAGAAAATCCCAGTGAGGAAAAACCTAAGACGAGGAAAAGTACACGAAGTATCGTTAAACATTGTGTTGCACGGTTTCTCATTAAAAACCTTAGCCTAAGAAAACCAGTGGGAAAAAACTTAGCTAAGGAAAAAGTATAACCATAAGCCTTCCGGGCAACAATCTCAAGATTTTCAAAGGTCTTCAGGACTATCCACTCAAGTGCACCAACTCGATTGTCTCATTAAAAACCTTAGCCTAAGAAAACCTTGTGGGAAAAATTAGCTAAGGGAAAAAGAGTACAACCATATGCTTTCATAGCATAATCATCGGTTTCAAAAGTCCTCTATTGCCATTCTAGCAACAGGTAGGGTTGTCGCTCCCCTAAAGATAACAATCTTCTTAGCCAACACATCCCAATTTTATAAAACATATTACTCAAAAGTGGTGTAGGGAGAGACTTAACATATATATCTGCAAGATTATTCACTAGGGAAAACTTTCTCAACAAGAATTTTACCACTCTTCCGGAGTTCATGTGTGTAGAAGGACTAGGTGCATGCAATATGTTTTTGTAAGGTTCCCCTTAACAAAACTATTACTGTTCGGGAAACACAATCTTTATTCCATCCTCATATGGGACATTGGGGGTAAAAACATATCATAACCAGTTTGAGACTTTGCATTATAGGGATCAAATAAAAAACGCCAGTGCCCAAAGTAGCCCCATCAAATAACCACAATATTGGTTTCTCAACATAAAGTCAAAATCTTTGTACCTTCGAAAATGATGGAGGATAGTTAAACATCATTCGCAATTTTCATTGTAGGGGGAAGCACTAAATGTTGCTAGCAAACCTTCACATTCCGCAAACTCAATATCAAGCTGATGCGTTATGGAATCTAGTCAATAATAGTGAGTGCTCCAATAAAACTGAATAGATGACTTCCAGTCCCAAAAAATACGATTCATGCTTATTATCTTCGAGCTAAATAGTCCTTATACACTTACCAAGAGATTATTTGAAACCGTATAG
>VALG01010605.1:5328-28960 GCA_009835305.1 Ipomoea purpurea
ACTGTTACCTTAACTAACAGCAATTCCCCTCTATTTATGAGTGTACTGTAGAGCGGAAACGCCGATTCCGGATGAGGGTGTTCATAGCTAAGCACGTGGCGCACATTAAAATGTGGTTCATTGGACCACGTCGACTCTGGTAGAGTCGACCACTCACCATGCGAACTAGCGAGTGCACAATTGTGTATTCTACAATCTATGAGGGAAATGTTTGGGTAGACAGAAGACCTGTCAGAATATGCTTATTAGAAAGAGTATAGAATGAGAACGACGGTCATTGCTGCTCTGGTATAGAGAAACCACATATGTCAAATTGGTCCAGAGTATGACTTCCCCCAATAAAAGTGACGTTATTTTCCATTTTATATGCTCTCCCCTCAAGACACTGCGAAACCCCCGAAATGCTTTATCTAATCAATTCCTCCAAGTTTCCAAAATACAACCTCAGTTCTAAAAGAGCAAATTCATCTTTTTTTTGTTTTAACCTAAGTTGGGAGCAAAAAGAGAAACACGGCTTTTCAATATGACGGTTTATTTGTCGTCTGTTACGGTTTATATTCATCGTATGGGTAACATATTATTGTTTTACGTCATCTGTGATATTAGCAGCTAAAGGCTCAAATACAGGCCTATGAAGGCGGCCCCCCCAGCCTTAGATGCAGGCCTGTGGACATACCACAATTTAAAGTTTTTAAATTTACAATTTTATACATCTATTTAATAGACCATAGGTTGTAGCATTGTACCTCCTCCCCGCTCTAGAGAAGATGCACGTTGGATACTGCGTATCCAGCACTTTCAGACACACTATCATTTGCCATTAATGATATGTTAATATTGAGACCACCCATATAACCCTGCGACTCGTTCATAAAGTTTGATATTCAGCCCCTTGTGCGTACAATATATACGTGTTACCTATACACTATCAATCACTTATGATTAGATTCTCTTACATATACAACATCAATAAGTCCGTAGCCTAGATTGATTACTCTGCTGCCTACCACATCCATTGACTCCCCACTTGGTTTGGCTCCTTTAGGATGGCTTTTCTATTTCACACTCGCGTGCATCACAAGACTCTCCGGTCGACAGCCTATAGTCGTAGGCTCTTGCTGCAGAACTTCACCACGCCGTTGACCGAGTGGAATGCGTCGAAACCACTCCCAGCCTAATGTATCGACATGTCTTTGTATACAACAGAACGATTGATAGTCTTAATATGTATAGGCTACTACAGAAAGACTTTATTTTTCACTAAATAAACTCCAAATCTATCCAACTCGGTATAACCAACTATTACCCCTTTCTATCGAAATGTAGCTCGATAATTCATTCAACCTTGTACTCCGATTCTTGCAGATGAGGTCCAAACCCAGGACCGTATACTCATCACAACATGATATTCTCACCGGCCAGGTACTGATTCAATCCGTATAGTAAGGAACTGTCCCTCATCTACATTGCAAAGAAGGCATGTGACTTTCACCCTGAGCAAGTAATGTAGACTGCCATTTTTGTCATATCCCATTCCTCTGATCATTGAGGAGCACAATACTTGATTAATAGTCCACCATTCACCCATTTCCTCACAACAACTGAACTTAGGACTGTCAACCAGGTGATAGACCAAACCCTCCTCTGCTTAGTGCACATCTCCGTGACACGTCTGATCCATCTAATATGAAGTACCCATACAGATTATGCCCATCTTTCGTTTATCACATCCACCCCACTTGCAAACCGAACTTGCTCCGAGCGTGTCAGGCATAAATCATCCATTATAGACATTCTATTTTATGGGATGCTACCTAGTTTTGGTTACTAGATATGAAGACTGGTGTTAGAAACAATCTCAACGCCTACTGTTATCAAAGATGGCGATATAGTGACATAATCACACAATTCGACCTTATTCTGATCTTACCACTAGAAGTAAACTATATAGTAAACCTAAATGGGATGGGTCCCCACGGCTTCCTTTCCTGTCCACAATACAAACGTCGCCTGAACACTTATTTTCACATCCAGGCTTCAGTCTGTTGACAGATCGCACCACGAAGCCCTTCTCAGGCCAGCCACTTCCGGTGACAATGCTCGGTCTTCCCAGTGATGAACAATCCTTGCTGCTGCAAGGCCATCTCTAACGTGGTTTATGTTGCCTCCAACTCCAACCGATCCCTGCACACCGACTGTTCACCGCCTCCTTCAGCATACCGACGGTACCTAGATCGTAATGATCATCTTTGCTCCCGTCTGGACTGCCACAACTCCGTCCCACACTTTGCCCGTTAAGTTGCTGCCTGAACCCTTCTTGACCAACATTGAATAGACGCCGTCTGTAACCGGAGCTGGGCAAATGAGCCCCAACGTTCCTGAACGAGGTTGACTGGTAGGTGAAGATGCCTTCCCACCTATAGCCCATGGTTGTTGAAACCTTCTCTGAGTACCCACCACTCTGGTTCGACTTTGCTGTAGGACATGAGACAATACTTGCAGTTGTGTTATCAAGAATGTTACAAGAAGGACCAATGGCCTGCCAAGGTTACCAAGGCTGCTCAAGCAAAAGAAGAGCATGTTGCTATTGAAATATCTCTTCTTAAAGAACTATCTTTTTTAATCTGATTTGATATTTAATTTGATAGATACTTATCTTTTTTTTCTTTTTTAAGACTTTCTGATATAGCCCTTTGTAAGACTTTTTATTATATGGCTCTAGTTTTGCTCATTCCATTGTGCCCTGCCTTGCAACCAATGATTCTTATAGTGGGAGCAATTTTGTGTTTACTTGGTTGCTTAACGGGCAGTGATGGAAGCTTATCTGGATGCCATTTATTTATACTCATCTACTGTTTTAGATATGTGAAGACTTTTGTTGGTTCGAACAGTTTCAATTAAGTGTGCAATTATTCCAACTTTGGTATTGTACTTTTTTTTTTGGTCTCCCTCTTTATGATTCGGTTTGTCGATTCTTAACGAGATAAAAGAGTTTAGTGCTTGGGAATTCATAACAGGCTATTTGGTATTTCCAATCTGTTCCATCAGCCTACGATTTTTCTTATATTGGCGATGTTTTAATTTGTTCACGAGGAATAAGGTCCCATTCAAAGTAGGGAAGTTAAAGGTGTAACTTCATAAAGACTTAAACCAAATTTCCTGGAATTTTATGGAATGGGTTGTCCTGTTATTTTCAGTGATGTTTACATTACATAACAATATAACATATGAATCATTTTATTCTTATCTAAATTTGGATATTTTGACTAACTTGACGTTGAAATGAGCAGGCAAGTTCTTTAGTCTCTAAACCGGCATGTTGGAAGCTTGGGGGGATGCTTTCGCCGTTGCAGTGAGAGAGAGGTGCATGCGCTGCAGGATTGATAAAATAAGAATATGTTTATCATGAAAGATATCTATTGTGATATGTGGCATGGCATCTCTTATTTTGTTTATCTTTTGTCTTTTTAACTTTTTTTTTACGGGAAAAATGGGCATATATTAATTCAGAAAATTCAGAATAAAGTCAGGTGAGATAATATCCCAATACAAAGAGAGATCCTATCGATATAAGTATGACAAGATTTTGTTAAAGTGTGAGCAATAACATTAGCAGTTCTAGGAATGAAAAAAAGCACGTAAAAAAACAAAAATTCATTAAAAGCTTGCAATCCATGGATGCAAATCCAATATAAAAATAAATTGGAGTCGTGGTAAGAATACTACTCCGCATAACACCACAATCCGTGTGCATCGCCGGGATAGGTCCCCTCTTTTCTTTCAATCAAGTCTTGTTAACCAAATTAGACACATAAAATTATACAGATGGTATTATTATTATTATTATTATTATTATTATTATTTACTAAACTGTTGAAAAATATGTTATGACAAGTCAAGTTAATAATAAGAATAAGCGAAAAGAATATTATGTTATCAAAACTTGTATATATAAAAGGAAAAACTAAAATCGAAAGAGGATAAATTTGTAAATATCTTATCATTGTACGGGGAAGAAATTAAAATGTGCAAGTTATCAATGCACATTATTATGCCAATGTATTTATGTTATCGTAAGAATCTTAAAAACATTTACTTTTGTATAATTTGCTAGATAATAAACAATAAAAGTATAATTATTATAAATACAAATAAAGATATATCCCTAAATCAATAGATATGTGTTGACAATATTTTTGGGTAAGATGATGTAAAATACTCCATAACATTCTTCCAAAAGGCTGAACCCCGGTCCGACAAAGCATTTGTGATGATGTAAATCATGATCACTCAACTGAACATGAACCATAGAGGTTAGACATTTGCTCACTGCGCACAAGGAACCCCCCTCACTTTGAGAAGTTGCCCCTACACTGTCGCTGGTGAGACTCAATCCCTAATCATTCTTTCAAAGTTTCACATTTATGACCAGTTGAGCTACCCATGCGGACAAAATACTCCATAACATGAAAGCTCAATGGGTAGATATTATACGGTCGACCATGGTCTAATATATTTATAAAAATAAAAAATAAAAACTATTATTGTAAACTAATGTCTGATCACATTATAGATATGTTATATTGCAATAATACTTTAATGTTATTATATGATAAAACTAGTGTATGTAAAAAATAAACAAAAAAATATAATTTATGCAATAACATATACTGTCAAAAGAATTTAGTATGTAATTAAATATAATAATATTTTAATATTACTATAATAAAATTAGTGTATGCCAAATAAAATTAATGTAATATAATATAATAAGTATATAACCAATGAAATTAAAATGTAACTAACCTCCTAAGTGCCTAAATGGACCAGTACAGTAAAAGTTCGCAAATTATGTTGTGCATCTGTATGCACCATGCATGGTGCATACGGATGCAAAAACGACGCGTTTTGGTTAAAAAACGTGCGCCGCACTTAAAAAAGAAATCAGATTCGATTTCTGGCAATAGCATTTTTATATATCCATAAATTCATAACTCATATCCATAAATTTATAACTATATATTCACAGTGAATGAATGAAGTAAAATCCACAATGAATGAATTAAATATCCACAAATTCATAACTATATATCCATAAATTCATAACTATATATCCACAGTGAATGGAATGAACTAAAATATCCACAATGAATGAACTAAATATCCACAATGAACTAAATATCCACAATGAATGAACTAAATATCTATAAATTCATAACTATATATCCAGGAATTTATAACTATATATCTAGAAATTCATAATTATATATCCACAATAATGCTATTACCAAAAATCGAGTTTGATTTTTTTATTTTAAGTGAAATGCACATTTTTAGTTAAAACAACATCGTTTTACATCGTATACACTTGCACAATATAACTATTGGTAAAAGTTGCCCTCAATGCGGCTCACACTAGATCCAACGAAAACCCACGACTGACCAAAAGGGCGAGCACTTATGGACCGTCGATCATTAAATCCAACGGCCCATGAAAAACCCTAATCTCACTACAGTCCCTGCACTTGATTTATAAGCTCCTCATTGCCTCTCTTCGGTCTCTCTCTCATTCAGTCTTCTCAAGGCCAGAGTCCTCCCTTTCACTCTCTCTTTCCCTGCATCTCGATATCGGTATGTGTTTCTGTTATTTTGGTTCTTCATACATGCTCGTGATGTTTATATGGTCTATGAATCGATATCAGATATGTTTAAATAACTTGATTTTTTGCTCAAGTAGTTGTATTAATACAAATGATGATGCTATGCTCGCTGTTTATTTGAGTTGACATTCATAGTGATTAGATTCTGCTTCAGCTGATTTGCATGTTATTTGTCGAACTGATCGATAGATCTGCATAGATTTGTGTGTAGTTGTATCTATAGATCACTTTTGAGGTGTAAATCTTTAAAGGATGTATAATATTATGTGATTGCCTTTTGAAATCGCATCAATTTACATATTTATCATCAGCTGTGTGATTGGATTTAGTACCGGCTTTCAATCATGTTGGTGTTGTATGATTTTGATATTGAGCACTGAATCTAACGTTTATTAAAATTGAAGCGTTTGTTGCCTTAATCCATAAGAGTTCTGAATATTTTAAAGTTTTTCAGTGGTGAACTGAATTTGTTTTACTGTCTAGCAGTTTTCTATAGGTGTGATTGCTGAAGCTGTTTATTTGAGTGCTACTTGGTTTTATTAAATTTTTTCTTGATATATTAACTGTTGACATGTTGTCAACCACAATCTAGAGGTGTTATTACTAAAAATTGCAGACCCTGCTTGGAAATTTTTTGAATAATTGAAGTCATTTACATATGCTATTCATAATTATTTTGTCTTGCCTGTAATTTTATTTTTCATGTGTATCAGCTGTTAATTGTTTTCTTTTTACTTTTTGCAGTTTTTATTAAATAGGAATGGGTAAGGGAGAAGGGTTCACATTTAACATTGTGGTCATTGGCCATGTCGACTCTGGTAAGTCGACCACTACTGGTCACTTGATCTACAAGCTTGGAGGAATTGACAAGCGTGTTATTGAGAGATTTGAGAAAGAAGCTGCTGAGAATGAACAAGAGGTCATTCAAGTATGCCTGGGTGCTTGAAAAGCTCAAAGCTGAGAGGGAACGTGGTATCACCATTGATATTGCCTTGTGGAAGTTTTGAGACCACCAAGTACTACTGCCTGTCATTGATGCCCTGGACATCGTGACTTTATCAAAACATGATTTACTGGTACTCACAGGCAGACTGTGCGCTGTCCTCATTATTGACTCACAACTGGTGGTTTTGAGGCTGGTATTCCCAAGGATGGACGACCCGTGAGCATGCTTTGCTTGCTTTCACCCTTGGTGTGAGGCAAATGATTTGCTGCTGTAACAAGGTTAGCTTTAGTTTAGCTATGAGTTAGTAACATATAAAATGTATCTATCCTTTTCTATCAAATGATGGTATCTAACCTTGTGTACTTTGATTTTTGCAGATGGATGCCACCACCCCCAAATACTCTAAGGCCAGGTACGATGAAATCGTGAAGGAAAGTCTCATCCTACTGAAGAAGGTGGGATACACCCTGACAAGATTCCATTTGTTTCCCATCTCTGGTTTTGAGGGAGACAACATGATTGAGAGGTCAACCAACCTTGACTGGTACAAGGGACCGACCCTCCTTGAGGCCTTGACCTGATCCATGAGCCCAAGAGGCCGTCTGACAAGCCCCTCCGACTTCCACTTCAGGATGTGTCAAGATTGGTGGTATTGGTACTGTCCCTGTGGGTCGTGTGGATGACTGTGTCCTGAAGCCGGGTATGGTTGTTACATTTGGACCTTCTGGTCTTACCACTGAAGTTAAGTCTGTTGAAATGCACCACGAAGCCCTTCAGGAGGCACTTCCGGTGACAATGTTGGGTTCAATGTGAAGAATGTTGCTGTGAAGGATCTTAAGCGTGGTTATGTTGCCTCGAACTCCAAGGATGACCCAAAAGGAGCAGCTAACTTCACATCTCAGGTCATCATCATGAACCACCCCGGACAGATTGATGGGTATGCTCCCGTGCTGGACTGCACCTCCCACATTGCAGTCAAGTTTGCTGAGCTTTTGACAAGATTGATAGACGGTCTGGTAAGGAGCTGGAGAAGGAGCCCAAGTTCCTGAAGAATGGTGATGCTGGTATGGTGAAGATGCTTCCCACAAGCCCATGGTTGTTGAAACCTTCTCTGAGTACCCCACTTGGTCGTTTTGCTGTGAGGGAATGAGACAAACGGTTGCAGTTGGTGTTATCAAGAATGTTGACAAGAAGGACCCAAATGGTGCCAAGGTTACCAAGGCTGCTCAGAAGAAGAAGTGAGCATGTGTTTCTTTAATGAGAATTTTCTCTTTGAAGGAGTGCCTGTTTTTATTTGCTTTAATTGTTTAAATTTTGATAAACTTTAGACTCTCTATTATGGCCCTTTGTAAGACTTTCTGATATGGCTCTGGTTACTCATTCCATTATGCTGCAACCAATAGTTTTATAGTTGTTGAGCAATTTTGGTTTACTTGGTTGCTAGGTTGTGATGGTAAGCTTTCTGGATGTCATTTATTTTACCCATCTGCTATTCTTCGATGAGGGCAAGACATTGTGGGTAACAGTTACAATTACGTGTTGTTTTTTAATGACTCGTTTATTTTTATTTTTGTTTTCTTTTATCCTTCTCCCAATTTTGGTTTCAATTTTGTAGTTCTTTACATTTGTTTGGTTGCAATTTTTTTTGCCGAAAATTAAAAAGATTATTAACTCTTTACAAAACTAAGAAAAGACTTGGCGAACACTTGACATTTTTGCTTCACAAAATCATTTGGCAAATTAGGGCTACATTCAGTTCGTTCAACAAGATCTTTTTACACAATCTATAAATTACACAACCACAGGATAAGAATGAATTTTCAAAGCTTCATGTTGAAGTTGTTTGTTCTTGAGAGATGGTTAGTTGATGTAGGAAATGGTTTATTTATGTGAGAACCTCTTCCTCAAATACTCAAGTTTAGTTGTGTGTCTTCTCTTGGAACTTGGTAAACCAGCGTTTCCCGCTGGACAGGCTTCAGCAAATTTGCAACTCTTGCATTTCCAACGCTCCTCCATGGGATACAAATAGCTTCACGATCACCACGCCAGAATTCTAAACAACACTGTTTTGACTCTTCACCCAATCTGAACATGTGCAAACTCATCTTCACCAAGAAACGATTGATCTTCTTGCAATTCATACCTTTAAAATCAAATAGTAAAAGCGGAAAAAGGACAAATGAATACATTGAATGTTCTGTGTTGAAGTTTCCAACTTATCCAAATACACACACCAACCTCAACAATAGCTTGTCATGTGCTCGTGGAAGCATAGAACAAGCATTTCGAAAATATCCCATGAGTTCACCGAGAGTCTGCAAGGGGGAAAAAACCAAAAAGCTTTCCATTTAGGTGGTGTCTACATAGTAATTGCAGTACTATTATTACTGCCTTTCTGCGTGGGTTATTAATTCAAAATTGATTCAGTCTTACTCATTGTATTTAAGCGAGGGAGATTTTAGTTTACCTCTGCTGACTGAATTGTTTGTAATTCTCCTCGGAATTTCACAGATAAAATACAGTAGGATTTAACGAGAAGAATCATAGAACCCGTCCAGAGGGAAAGTTATCATAGCAACCACGTTATACCAGAGAGCTGAGCACATTAATTGAGCCTGCATGCGAAAGAAGGGTTCATTAATTGTTGTGACATACTAATTACACATATTTAAATTATAGAGGAGCTTTAAATCTTCCCTAACACCTACTTGAAAGGAAATCCTATATTTAAAAAATAATCAAAAATAAAGCGTGATTAATCCCTACGAATCAAGCCTAAAGATTTCCTTCCATTCCTGCCGCTGCTGGTTCAGAAGGAAGAGTAGCTCGCACACGGTTTTCGTGTCCTAAGAGGGAATTGTCATTTTCTTCTGTAGGATCATTCGTATTCATCTATACTCACAACCATCATACTCCTTCAGCCAAAGGCTATTCTGTGAATCCAATATTTACTCCGTCAATATTAAAAAGAACTAAGCGAATTGCAAAACTTTGTTATATAAAGCGTAAACAAGCATATTTTTTATTGCAAAGTGAAAGACAAAGAGAGTTAGAGGTGACGGAATGTTTCCACTCGTTTTTGTAGATTGTACACATTTGCATTTCTTCATGTCATTAAAAGTACATAGAAAAATAAACACAGCCAGCAAATGGATTGGGCTGTATAAAACATCATCAGATGAAAATGATAATTCCATCGAGAAGTTCATCCTAGTTTTCAGATACATATATTCCAAAAACAAGTCCACAACAACATTGTATCTAAAGTCTAAAGATTCATAATATAACCCTCAAATCCAGGATAGATTCTAACACAATCTTTTCACAGAAAGGTTTTGTCGTCATATTACCATTTCCTTCTTAGTTCTTATTGAAGACAAGGAAATGAGTTTGCAATAATGCAAGGTGATATAGACTTACATGGGTAATTCACGTGTCAACCCGTCAAATAATAACTGATTGGCACCAACCATAAAATTAATGATCTTGATTGCCCATACATCTTCCTTGGACTGAGCAGAAACTTTTACTCTTTTGACAACCTGCCAGCGTTTGAAGAAGATGATGATGGTGGTGGAACCAACATAGATATCACAGGAAACACATGAAAATAATTATGCATTTTTCACCAAAAGAATACTTGCTGCTCCTATCTGCCAGGCTAAACGTAATTCACATCAAAGCTAATATTCAATTATAAATGATGTAAACAAACAAATTAGGTTCATCTTAAGACTTGATTATGTAAAAGTCACACACAAGACTCAATAAAAACGGAGTGATAAACATTACTGTCCCATATCACATAAAACTCTGAATCTGAAGGCGTATATAATATACCTCTTCTTCAAGAGCTGCATGTCGCATGCTACCCGCTTTCATAGCTTTACTGACTTCTGGTTTACCAAGGAGAAGGAAATATTCCATTTGCTTTTCACACCACTCCTAAGTATAATATGGCAAAATGGACAAAAATAAGTTCCAAAGGAGAAGCAAATCAAATCCAAATTTTAGCAGACTTAAGGTGCCCAACATCATATAATATTAGAAATGATTTAGTCCCAAGTATGAATTATCATGTAATACATACATTACAAATGAATTGATGGAATTCAACAGAAAATCTAGACTTTCTCAACTTTCAATGATCATTGAGATACCCCTTAATTGGGAATGGGATTAGTGAATTAGTCTAAGTATGATAAGGGTTTTAGGAACACAGGTCAACAAAGAAAAATGATCATTGAGATCACCATTCAAGCAAAAGTAACCATTTCTTCTATAATATCTAGCAAGGAATTATATCAAATTTAAACAAACACAACAACACAACAAAAGCACATGTTTTTTAAAATTCAGACAAAATAAATCAAATTTTAGCAGAAAGGGCACAGACCATTTCATGAAATCCGAACCCAAACAGAATAAAAGAAAATTCAAAGTGTTTTATACTGTGGCAGTAATATCAGTAACAGACAAGCCTCTCTTTCTCCGAAACCGGTGTAAAAGTGATTGGGTGAACCGGTTCTTCTTCCGGGGACTTATAATAATCCGATTCCGACCATCCTCAATATCGCCGACCGATGACAAGCCAGTCTCCGTACATCCCGAAAGCTGCCGCTTTGACGTCAGAGTTATGGAGTGGATGGACCTCGCGCTTCTCTGAAACTGAGTCGAAGAAGAAGAACAGGAGAGGGAAGGGCGTGTCGCGGCTAACGCAGCTTCTATAAGAGCCATTTCTTCGTCGCTAATGATCTCTATGGGGATCGGAGGCCGGGGAGAAGGACAGGGTGTGTTATTCAGTTCTATGGCAGACTGAGTCGGCGAGTCGGCCATTTTGGGGGGTGACGAACAAACGGATTTTCCGGCAAGTTACCGTTGCTAACGCCGACAATACAGAAAGAAGCCGTGGATCCCATCCCATTTATTACTTTAGTTTTTGTTTTTACTATTGTTATTGTCACTTTCATCTTTGAATGTATTGATTTTTTTAACCCTTCATTTTAAAATTCACCCTTAAAAAATGTTTAAATATGGCACCCGGCATTTTTTTTCATTTTGAGTGAAAATGGAATCGCATATAGTTAATATATGAGGCTTAGAGTTGTAAAAACGACTTCTATCAGGTAACTCATCTCATTTTGTCAAAATGGTGAAGTGGACTTTAAATTTTATGATCCGTATTTTAATCCCGTCAAACTCACCTAATATGTATACATTATTATATACATCATTTTATATACTTATATATAATATATATGTTTGTTTATTTATTTATAGTGAAAAAATGTATTTGTAATTACTAATTAGTACATTGTACGAACCAACATGATTGGCGTGATGGTTCAGCACCTCGTCCCTTAAGTCTCCTACCACTTAGTGTGCTGATCGTTGAGACGGAGGTAAAGAAAAATTAATACATTGTACAGAGTATAAATTATTTCTTATTGATTTATAGATTAACAAATTATGTATTTAATTATTTATTAGAAGTTATAACTTTATTAGTTATATTATTGTGTTTAACAAATTATTAATGTAGTGTTGTATGTTTAAACTATCCAAATTATTTTAGTATACACTTATAACTTTTTTTCATATTAATTTGTATATAAATTTAAATTTAAAACTTTTTAAATTTGGTATGTCCCGCCAAGGCCTGCATCCTAAGGGGCTGGGTGGGCCGACCTTCATTAGGCCTGTATTTTGGCGCTTAGCTTGCTAATGATCACAATGACGTAAAACAATATATGTTACCCATAACTGATTGATTTAAACGGTAACAGTCGATCAATAAACCGCTCATATTGAAAGCCGTGTTTCTCTTCTTTTGTCTCCAACATTAGTTAAACAAAAAAAATGATAATTTTGCTCTTTTAAACTATGGTTGTATTTGGAAACTTGGAGAATGATTTCTATAAATCATTTTCGGGGTTTCCAGTGTTTGAGAGAGCATATAAAATGAAAATAACTTCACTTTTTATTGGGGGAAGTCATTTTCCAGCCACATATTGTTCGCTACCAGAGGCTCTTATTCTTCTATAGCCAAGTCTTCATTCGTCTTCTCCCAAACTTTCTTCTGCCTAACATTTCTAGCTAGTCGCTGTCGCCATCGTTGCTAGCTGCTACCATCGATCGTCGTTCGTCACCAGCAACCAGAGGGAGTATGTATATGACACACACACACACACACACACACACACACACTTAATAAGAGATAATAAAGTTAGGCATCTAACGGAAATTAAAAAATGTTGGTGTAAATGTAGTTGAAATGAATAATTCGTATTATTTTAATTTTATAATTTTTGTATTTATCTTATTTTGCCTTCTATTATATTATTTAAATTTCTTAAATATCTCTTTATTCTGTTAGTATAAACGTTAGTAACAAAATATTCAGTTAACTATTTAGTAGTCTTAACTTACTCATTAATTTTCATAAGGAAGACCTTAGGTTCGAACAACGTCCCAAACAAAATTGACATAATTGTTGAGCATATAATATGAATATGTTAGAGTGTATTAAATAGTTACTATATAAAATGTAACATAAATTTTGGTTAATTAATCAAGAATTCATTCCTGTTGGAAGTGGCAACAAGAGGAAGCATGGATCACGCTAAACTGGTAAAATTAATAAGGTTGTGTTGTAAAAATTATTTTTGGTACTATCCAGTGAGGGTGTTTTCATCCGCTATTGCACCAGTTAATTAAACATTTCTGTCACATGTCATATTTATAGATTCTCAAAATATTTACTTTTATAAAAAATTTAATAATATTGTATTGAAAAATGAGATGATACTTTGATAAATTGTGAAATACGGAGTACTAATTTAATAATACATACATTAAATTATCCGTGCAATGCGCGTGTAATAAACAGTATATATATTTAGATATCAATTTCGCGGTTCCTGCCACGAACGTGCTGGCGTGAGAAGTAGTGTGGAAAACAACATGAAAAACGCCACGGCTTACACCGTTACACGCGAAAGCAGAGAATCCAAACCCGGTTTTGTTTGGACGAAATAAACCGGATTTGAGAAACCCATGATACGTCCGGAAGGAATACAGCAATGCGGATACCGGGTCTGATTCTGTGAATTAAAAAACCTCAGAATTACCGATTACTGTCCCACCCACCAACACCTCCTTCGGTTTCCCATTCACTGTAAGCCTAAGCATCATCATTCATTCTATGCATATATATGTGAATTTGATATGGATTTTGCTCTTGCTTTTTTCACTTCGTGGATTGATTTTGCTTCCTGATCAATCATTTGTTCTTGGCTGATCAGTTCATGTTTTAACTGCAGAACACTATTTATTTGTCGTCAGGGAGGTGTGTAAACATGGATTTGCTAGGTAGCTGCAAGGTAATCAGCTCTACTCTAGCACTTTTTCTTTTCTGAATTGTTATTTTTTACGTGAATTTTAATTCCGTTTCGTTACCTAGTTGTGTTTTAGACTCTTGACTTGGTGACACGGATCACGGTGCATTGGTGCTTAACTTTGAGCAGAACAGAAACAGTTTAAAGTGAATTGTGGCATTGCTTAGTAATTAGGATTGAGTGTTTTCCTAATTCTGGAAACAAATCTAGTTCATCAGATAACAACTATAATTATGTGTTTACATATTAGTACAGTGGGACAGAATTTAGTACGAGACTATGAGTGATTGATCAAAATGCTTAAGATATGATGATATGTTCAAACCAGTTAGTTATTGAATTTACATTTCTTTATATTTTAGAAACTACCATAGTTTTTTTTTTTTGGAAATGCAACTAGATGTTATTGTGGTTTTGGATGTAGATGGAATGCTATTGCTTCATCTTTTAATTCAAGCATTCTTTTCTTTAAATGAGTAGTTAATTTTTCTTTCCGTATCTTTTGTCCCCCACCCTGGGAGGAATATTATTTAAATAAGTTTATATTATTTGGTTGTGGTTGGGCTTGTTTCAGAAAAAAAGTGAAAGTTATTTGAATAATAAATGGTAAAATGGGAAATGGTATTGGGGTAAAAATGTAAAATGACTGCCTAATGAAGAAATTTTTTTGCTTCCGTTATTGGACTTTTCTTTTGGTATTTTGCTTCTATCCTCAAAAACTACAAATTTGTGTTTAATCATCTCTATTAGGACAAGCTGGCATATTTTCGGATAATGGAACTCAAGGATGTTCTCACTCAACTTGGTGTATCAAAGCAAGGAAAGAAGCAGGTATGACACTCTTACATTGTGTAGAAAGATCACATAGCTACTTAACTACTTTCCCTGTTCCTGAAGAGCATCATATCATTTTTAAAAAAAAAATTTGGATGAAGGGTTGTCAGCCTTGTACTACAGACCACTTATATTTTTGTTTGCCCTTTTGTTTTATGGTAGCAATCGCTGCAATCTTGTACTGAAAACCTATAGTTGAGGTTTTCAATTGCAGCCCTTTTCTGTAGGGATTCTCCTACTATTTGCTTTCTAGTTAAGCTTACGTTGCTTTAAGTTTTAGGAGTTAAAAAACCGTGTCATGGTGGCCTCACCAACTATCTTTTTTTTGTGGTGAATCTTGCAAACTGTGATATTGGGACCATGCTTTTACCATTGCTGGAATAGCCTTCATCCTTCATGAGAGAAACTGGGATTATGATGCACTTACTGTTAAGCTGAAATCTTTGGCACCTCCACCTGTCTCTGCATCATTGCCAGTAAGGCAACACAACATATGCTACTGCTGCTTCATGTAAATAACATCTTTATTTGTTTTGTAGGACCTTGTTGATCGAATATTGACCATCTTGTCTGATGAACAGGGTAAGTTGTCAACGAAAATACTTCCTTTTGTACATTACTGCAAGGAAACTTATATGAAAATGGTGACCAGATTGTGTATTTACTCTTTGCTAACATAACTGACTGGGATTAGTGTCAGGGGTATGTGCAAAGAAGAATGCTGTTGGCAAGGAACAGGTGGCAAAAATTGTGGATGATATTTACAGGTATTTTGTAGTTATTTATGTCTACTTTTACACTAAAGAACAACAAGGTTTAGTTAAAAAGAAAAAGAAAAAAGTAAAGGCCTTAACTGTGAAGATTTATGTGGAAGTTATGTGTTTTGAATTTTTAATTTCAGCTCGCGTTTCTGGGCTATGGTCTTGTATACTATCAGTTCTCTAGTGAATGGAGATGAAAAAGCTTCTAAACTTGCTATGTTATGTATTAAATTATAATGATGTGACCTATCTAAGAATAACATGAATACATTTTAGAGAAAATTGCAGTTTTCCCCCCTAAGTTATAGTGATATAGCTTATTTCCTCTCTTAGTTTTAGGTATGTGCACTTTTTTCTGCTCAATTATCCCCGAAGACCTAAGTGGCTATTTTTACCCAAATTCATTAACTATTCACGGTAAACATCCAAAATCCTAAAAAATGAGGATTTTTTTAAAGGAATATCAGCTAAATCTTTCAATGCCATTGCTCTTTTAACTCGAGCGTACAAAATAGACAAGATAATTTCTCTCAATTATTTCTGGATATACAATTAGTATCCGTAAACAAGAATTGGTGAAATTATCTTATTTATTTTGTGTGTTTGGGTTTTTTTTTTAATAGAGTTTTGGAAGTCAACGGTAAATAGTTAGTGGATTTAGGTAAAATAGCCACTTCGAGGACAATTGAGGGGGAAATAAGCTATATTACTATAACTTAGGGGAAAAAGTGCCATTTTCCCTAATTGTTATTAGATCATACTTTTCTTCTCTGTTATACTCCCTCTATCCATTTTACCTATCTTACTTTTCATTTTAGTCCATCCAAAATACTATTCACTTTCCTAAAATAAACACTCTTATAATGTTTTTCCATAACAACCCATGGACTTCAAAATTTTAAGTCAATATACTTTGAATTTTGTTGGAAATTGGGCCCTTTCTCCTTTGTAATCTCTGTCAATTCCATCTTTAATAGCAACTTCCTTTTCTTTTGCCTTTTTGGATCTTGGAAATCTTCTGTTATTCTTTTGCTCTGTATCAATAAAGCTCAATTAATCCTCTCTACACCATTGCCAAACAATGCACCATCATAAGCACAATTAATAGTTTGTTTTCTGGTTAGACACCGTTGCAGCCAGTCACTCCCAATTTTGGCCAGGTATAAAAATCAGCAATCAAAATCTTTCAATGTTTCTCTGATATTTTCTTCATTGTTAAGAGTCCACATTGAAAATATAAGAGAGAACATATGGGTTTATAAGGCCATGAATTATACTAGCTAATTGACTGGATTCGATCTTTTAATGTGTTTGACCCATGTGCATTATAGCTCAATTAAGTGACCTTGGCCCAATCTTATATTATAACATGGTATTAGAGCATGCTCAGTCCACTTTGTATTCACCCGGTTGTCTACCCTGTGGTATTGGTGGTGTCCAAGCTTTCGTTTCAAGGGGAGGGTCCAATCTTAAGGAAGTGGTCAACCGGTTAGATTCAAAATGGCCCGGTTGTCCACTTGAGGGGAGTGTTAAGAGTCCCACATTGAAAATATAAGAGAGAACATATGGGTTTATAAGGTCATGGATTAGACTAGCTAATTTATTGGATTAAATCTTTTAGTTTGGTTTGACCCATTTGCATTATCGCCCAATTTGAGTGACCTTGACCCAATCTTATATTATAACATTCACGAAGTTCACTCTTTCACTTCCCTAGTTCATTGTCTCAAGGTTCATAGCTCTTCTACTTTACTTGACCTTCTTTATTTCATTTTTAGGATATTACTAATCCATTACGTTCTTTTTTGGAAATTCAAGAATCCTCATCACTATTGATTGTAAAGTTGTGTTTTCTTACTATTTATATAGTTATATGAAAATTTTCTGTTCATTCATCCTGCACATTTTTCATTCATCTCATTAAAAAAGAAGCTAGTAAGAATTTGATTCTTGTTTTCTATGAGTTCACTTTCAAATATCTGAAGTTAGGTATCTAGCAGAAGACCATTTTAGGAAACTATTCATGCATTTTAATTGAGGGGCAAAACCGGAAAGGAGGTTTCATCTAATTGTTTTCTTAAATGCATGCCAAAGGCAAGTAAGACATTGATTTCAAGACAGAGGGTGTATTTCTTAATAAAAAAGTATTATTAGGTTTGTTAATTTTGAAATTACATAAAAAACGATGTGAATTTTTATAAATTAGTTCTTTTACATTTTGGGTTGAGTGGGTCTATTTTCAACTTGGTTTACTTATCTACTATGACTCATGTATTATGAATTCTTTACATTCTTGGTTATTTATTACATATATAGTTATAGAATGATCTCCTCTTTCTGTTTCTAGAAAAATGCAGTCTCTGGAGCACCTGACTTGGCTTCAAAATTGCAAGGATTCTCAGATAGTAGCAGTGCAAAGTTTAAGGACGAAATAGAAGACTCTTACAAGATGGATAAGATTCAATGTCCATGTGGAAGCACCTTACAAACGGATTCAATGATTAAGGTACTAGATGCTTCATACTTGTATATTTCCTGTCTCATAGAGTAGTAGAAAGATATATCCACAATCCAAAAAGCTCCTGATTATACACACACACACTCTCTCTCTCTAATACTGTTTACTGTACACATATTCTTCCCTTTCTTAATCTTAGCATGGGATATGTATACTTGTGTGGCATATAGTATTTCAGGCTTTCAGCACATGTGCTGGGACTTAGCCACTTATTTGAAGCATTTGTTTCTTTTATCTAGCTGCTCTACTTTCATCTGCAGTGTGAAGATCCCAAATGCCATGTGTGGCAACATATTAGCTGTGTTATCATTCCAGAGAAAGCCAGAGAGAGTGGTATTCCACCAATACCACCTGGAACTTTCTATTGTGAACTGTGCAGGTTGAGACGTGCTGACCCGTAAGTGACACTGTGTCCTTGGTTCTTCATTACTCTTGAGATTATCTGTTGAATACATTGACTAGAACTGCTAATAAGCCTTATTTAAGAGATGCAAGGCTTAACCTGGGGTTCTAACTGTAGCTATAGTATTTTTGTGCCTGAAGAATCAGATCTACAAATCACAATCTATTCCTAGTACTTCACATGAATGCTCTTCAAGGGTTACATCTTTCATGCTTGAAGTTTAACTGATTTTAAATTTCTAACAAATATTATTTGTGCAGCTTCTTGGTACCAGTGGCAAATCCTTTACCTTCAGTAAAGCTGACTGTTACAGATGTCCCACCTGATGGGTAAATATCTGATATCTGTTGACAATCTCCTAAAGTTTGCTTCTTTTAGATGCGTGGCTTTATCTTCTTATTCAGTATTTGGTCTAAAAATGTTATATTTATTATGTGCTGTTCTCTCTTTCTCCTCCCCCCATATTTGGTCTAAAAATGTTATATTTATGTGTGACCTTATTACGGAGTAATATTTTTCCTGATACTTCCACTGAATGTTATGTACATGTAGGGGTTATTTAGCCTCTTCTTTTTGCGGGACAGAGACAACATGATTTTAAACTATCATTAAAATGTTGTATTAATCTTTTTGCTTTATTCATTTAAGGTATTTTTCATTAACTATCTTTGATATTCTTTATTCAGGTAAACCTTTAAATTAATATACTGATTCACAAAATCGCAAGAGTTGATCTTACAAGTAAATATATTCATGAATTTATCCTTTAAGTAAATACATGGGAATATGGCCCCCTTATGATATTCTCTTTCAAGTTGCAACACTTCAAATAGATCATATTGCTGATATAATGTTTTAAAATCATGTAGGTAAAGGAAAGGAATTAAAATCATTTTACAACCATAAAGACTGTTAAATAAACCCAACAGGTCTGACCCTTCTACAGACCCCAGTCATAATGAGTGTGCTTCATGCATTAGGCTACCCTTTTCAACATCATAACAGCAAATGTTGGATGAATCTTAAATTTTTAATGAATTTATTCACAAAATAAATGAGTAATGACACCAAGACAGTGCTCAAGTGTTTGACTGTTTGCAGAAGCTCAATCTTGACTTGAGGTTAAGAATTTACAAGCTTGTATTTACACCAAATGAATAGGATTCCAAATGACAATCTTGCTTTCCAGTAAACTAGGTGGAGAGGATTTTATTCATGTAAGTTGTAATTAAATATCTTGTCCCACTCGTTCCCATTGAGGGTCTCCAGAAGTGGATGAGTTTGCGTTGATAGAATTCTTGGAATATTGTTGTCTTGGACTCTTCCTATTTGTACTGTGATGCTGTCATCTCTTCAATTTTGGTGCTCTGTCACTATCCATTTTCTCTTTATTCCAGCTTTAATAGCTTCTGTATTCTTAGGGCCTCCACTTGTCAAAAAGAGAGTATTCCTTTTTAAACTGTGGTATATGTTTTCATTTCATAATATTTTCTAGGTTCTTGCTTATTCATATCATGTTTATGTTCTTGTAAGTTTTCTTTTGTGCCATCCATTTATGTCTTGTGTTACATCTGTGAATCTCAGAACAAACCCGGTGCAGAGTATTGAGAAAACATTTCAACTTACAAGAGCAGATAGAGACTTACTGGCCAAACAAGAGTATGATCTTCAGGTTTGCCCATGATTCGGACTGATATGCTTACACTGAAGCTTATTTGTGTGTTACTCAGAATGGTGTCACTTTCAGGCTTGGTGCATGCTTCTCAATGACATGGTCCACTTTAGGATGCAATGGCCTCTGCATACAGCTCTGCAATTCAATGGTATGCTCTTGCATCAATTCATTCTCTATTATAGGCTTTTCAAATTAATTTGAATTTTATCTGGCTTAAGGAAAATTATCTAACTAATATTCATGATCGAAAATAGGCTTTGTGGTTTACTTAAAATTTTCACTGGGTTAAGGAACATATAATTTGTGCTGGGTAACATAGTCACTGTCCTATACGCTGTTGTTTCAGTTAACTTTTTGGCTATGGGTCGTGTTTGTAGAATCCAAATGGCTTCAAATGACTAGCATATGCCAAACCAGTTCTCTGTACTATGGGATTTGCTAATATTACTCGATCCAAACTAATTATTTTGTCCAACTGTACAACCAAGTTGTCTTCTGCACTCTGGTATTTGCTAATCATACTTGGTCCAGATTCATTATTTTATTGAATACTACATTATTTTTAACTCTTTTCTTATTCCCACAACAACTGGTTGCTATTGATAGCTTCAGCCCATCTCATTGAGATCTCAAACAGACTTTTTAAAATTACTTCTGCTTCACCTTGCAGGGGTCACACTTCGAGCAATAAACAGACCTGACACACAATTGTTAGGGGCTAATGGTCGAGATGATGGACCTATAGTGAGTTTTGACACTATGCAACTTAATTGTTATTGTTTGTTTTTCATCTTGAGAACATTTGCTGCTTACACATTACCATCATGCATTTATATACTTGTTACTGGGCTAGATGATAATTGCACATTATAAGTGTAGTTCTACTTTTACCTTTTTAAATTTAATTCATCCTTGCTCCCTTTTACTCATTAGAAAACTTATGTCTCTTCCAACTTGCATTTAATTACTTTTGGTTCTTTTTGTCTCTGCACCAGATAACACCATGCATTAGGGATGGTATCAATAAAATCTCCTTAACAGGTGTTGATGCTCGTGTATTTTGTTTCGGTGTTAGAATTGTAAAGCGGCGTACTGTGCAACAGGTATTTTAGTTTTAGATAGAACCCCTTCTTTTTGTCCATTCAAGTGCGTTTTGAGAAGCTTAAGTCTTAAGTGGAGCTTGCACGTGCTATTATACTGAAGGAAAATTTTTCTGTTGTTGCATGTTGTACATGTTCATACTTGTATGCTAGATTTATTATATTACTCTTTCAGCCTTTCACATTATCTCTAAACATATTTTGATAAATACTTCACTGTAGAGTGTAGAGTACATGTCAAAAAATAACTTTGCATCTAATTTGCAACTTGAAAGGTTTGCTGTTGGTTTACCTTTTTTTCTTTTCTGATTCTATGTTTATTTGAATCCTTTAGATACTTAACTCTATTCCAAAGGAGTCTGTTGGCGAAAGATTTGAAGATGCTCTTGCTCGAGTTTGTCGTGTTGGTGGTGGGAATGCCACAGAAAATGCTGACAGTGACAGTGATATTGAAGTAGTTGATGACTACATTCCTGTGAATCTTCGATGTCCTGTAAGTAAATATTTGAAGATTGACATTGTGGTTTTAATAAAAGAAGCCTTGCAGCCACTAGAGTCCCTCATACGTTGAAAAGATGAAATCATTTATTGTACTATGCATCTTATGTGATATTCCTTTGGAAAAATAAAATCAAGTTCTTATTTCTATGCATGCCTATCTGTTCAATATTTTGTGCTGAGATGGTTCCACTCTTTATTCCTCGAATTCACCCCCTAATCACAATGGTGTTTTGACTAAATGCCTGTCTGTCAACTTCTTTCACCTCTTCTTTTTCTGGGTCTCAATTACCTCAGTACAATTCTATGATGTGTAGTAAGATTGTTGCGAAGTGGAATTTATTCAACAAAGCAAAGTTCCGTATTCTTTTTGTTTTCTGGCTGTAAAGCATCTAGTGAAGAAGTCTAAGCGGAGTCTCCCGTCTATAACCTTAATAAATATATCGTACACGTGAGTTTTTACCTTCATTCCACCATATCACCATCCTCTTCTCTCTCATTCATTATTCTCCCATCTTCCTCTTCCATTCTCTACATTATTATATTATTCACTCTAGTCTATAACCGCTGCACACAACCACCCAATCCAACGGACAGTCCCCCGCAAGCACCGCCACCTAACTGAGCCGCCGAGTCCGCCCGGCAACGCCCACCGTCGCCGCCCAGAAGCAACTCAACGCCACCTCTTCCCCTCGCTCACCCTGACGTATCCCGCTGGCACAACTACGTCGCTGCCGCCAGCTCCGCCGGCACAGCTACCTCGCCGAGCCATAGCCTCGACAGCCAGGCCTCGCCGCCGCCCCTTCATCCCGTTCGAAGACCACACCCGCGGGAGCCCTCCCGGAGCTCGCGGAAACTCGCCGGATAAAAGGTCAACCACAACCAGGGAAGAAACCCCACCACCTAGGAGACCTTCACAATGCTGAAAAAGCCCGTTGGCCATCCGAACCCCGGATGTAAACGCCTCGAACCGACCAATTCGTCTCCGGTAGTTGGTCGTATCTAAATTTCAAGGACTCTTTGGATACACGTACCTCACCATCAAATGGGGATACTACCCCCGAATTAGTGAAAGAGTTATATCACCATTTATGGTCCGTGTAACACTACCGAAGTTTTGAGACTCTTTAAAACTTATAATAAAGTAATCTTCATTAAATCCCGAAATACCAACATAGGAGTATGGGGTGCTATGTCAACACCTGAGGCTAGAGAACTCAGGTGCAACAGGCTAACTAACTAAAATCCTCAATTAATGTTCAATACTAGATGCATGGCAACGCAGGCCGAAAGGGAAACTAACTACGTCTAGGCTGCCTCGATCTCTAGCGCGCCTGTGAATCTACTCATCTGTGCCATGAAAGCCAAATATATCTGTTCAGCAAGCGATGTTGTAACCCAAACACCCTCCAACGCGTTGAAGATACATATATATATATATATAGTATAGATATATGAAAACCATTTTTGAAACAAGAAGATATATAAACTTAGGAGACTCTAGCTTTAAACGGGAATAGGACTCAACAAGTAGGGGATAACAGCACATCAATAGTCATAGATAGTTAAGTTAGAGATAACATATTCATATCATACAATCCATCCATATCATCATTGCAAATCATCAAATTCATGAGCACATATTCAATGATGGCGCCACGGAACCAATCGCATGCCCCCCGAAAAGGAGGGTTACTGCTGTATAACAATTAACTACGGCCCGCAGGCACCACCTAAATACCACGGTATGAGGGGAGTTTGATCGCAACCAACCTTAGAAATACCGCTGACGAACTCAACGTCGGATCACGATCGGCTCACCGATGACGCGCACCCGAGT
>VALG01010606.1:7052-25141 GCA_009835305.1 Ipomoea purpurea
ATGGTTTTTCGGTAATAATCTAATAAAAAAAATAAATATCTCTATATTATTGTAATTTCAACGCGTTGGAGTGGATTAAACAGCATCTCTCGCAGACAATATATAAAATTTGAACTTTCAGGCACAGAAGATTAAGGTCACTGGAGAGAATTTGGGGAGGGGATAATAGAAGTAATTGTTTTCCTTTTTGGCCTGCCGATAGACGAATAAAAAATAAGATACGTTGAGGATATTAGTTAGTTAGCCTGTGGACTATAGAGATTTCAATAGCCCAGGTGTGGCATAGCACCCGTAACGCTGTATCTATATCTTGGGATTTATATAGTTCTACTTTATATAAATAGTTTTAAAGTCTTAGAAATCTGGGGAATGAATATACAAATAATATATAAATTATTTTCATTCATTTGGTTGGCAAATGTTTTGTTCTTAATAATAGGAAATCTATCTAAGAACATTTGATCAACGTGCAGATGAACAATATTCTTAGGATATTCTTCCACCAGTAGAGCATTCAGAGTTTAAATAAATCAACATGGTGTTAAAGAATTTGATGAAGAAAAGCAAGGAATATCCAACAGTTGAATCAATTTGATGAAATTATAATATAAAATTTCGAAGATGAGGGAAATAGCAATCTAAACTGCCTCCGAGAAAAAAAAAAAAAAATGAAGAAAGATTGAGAAGAGAGAAAGTAAGGGAATGTGTTTTAGGGTTGGAGTTGGAACGTAACAGTTGAGGATCAAGAGATCAATAATATCACCTCACCGACCTCAACTTCTCACAGATTTCAAAGAAAATTTGAAGTGACAAGAAATCATCCACAAAAAAAAAAAAATAATTAAAATAATAAAAAAAAAAAAAAAAAAAAAAAAAAAAAAGATCATAATCATTGGAGTATTCATTGATGAGAGAAGATTCCGCTTACCAGAACCCTTATTTAATATATATATATTATCGGATATAAAACAATAGATAGAAGAGTTGGATTGAATCAATGCAGAAGACTAAATCAGTTCAGATATATAGAAGAGGCTTGATATTCAGACCATACTAATCCAACGTGATGGAACAAAAATGGGTCTTTAGAAATAAACAAATGAAGATGGAATCGTTGTTAGGCATAAAGCAAGAAGTGCAAATGGGCTACTCAAAGAAGAAGAAATAGAATTTGATGAGACATTTGCAGTTGCAAGATTAGAAGCAATAAGAATCTTAGCCTTTGCAGCTTACAAAATTTTACAGTCTATCAAATGGACGTAATTCTAAATAAAGAAGAAGAATATGTTGAGCAACCCCCAGGTTCGAGTAAAAGGTATATATGTTGATAAGGTCTATAAACAAAAATGCATTATATGGGTTAAAACAAGCACCGAGAGCTTGGTGACACCCTATCAATGTTCTTAATTACAAAGCTTGTTAACAACCTTATTTAAAATTCAAAGAAAATGATCATAAATAAAAAATGTTGATGATATCATTTTTGGAAGTAACTAATAAATTGTAGTGAGAATTTTTTTCTAAGCTCATGCAGAAAAGTTTGAAATGAGCATGATGGGAGCTAAACTACTTTCCTTGGACTGCAAGTAAAACAACTGAAGGAAGGAATACTCAAAAATCAGGCCAAATACACAAAGATCTTATTTAAAAGATTCGGCCAAAAGGAAAGAGTTCAGTAAAATTTCAATGAGCACATCAGTCAAATTAGACAAAGATGATGTAGGAAAATGTTGACGAAACGCATATCGAGGAAGATTGGATTTTATTATATCTCACTATGAGTAGACCGATATATCTTACTCAGTGGGTGTATGTGCAAGATTCCCAATCTAAGCCAAAAGAAATCTACTTGCTGTCAAGAAAGATTATCCGATATCTTAAAGGAACCATTAATGTTGGATTATGGTATCCTAAGAAGGAAATTTTGAACTACCGGTTTTTCAGATGCAGATTTTGCAGGTCGCAAATTGATAGAAAAAGTACCTCAGGAACGTGCCATGTTCTTAGGGGGAAGGTTAGTTTCATGGTTTAGCAAGAAGCAAAAAACAAGAAAAAGCACAGCCGATAGCCGAATATATCGTTGTAAAAGGTTGTGCTCAACAGATTCTATGGATGAAGCAAATTAAAGATAATAAGGAATAAGAATCAATTGCAATGAAGTTAGTATTTCCTGTTATAATACTAGCGCCATAGCAATCTCTCAAAACCCAGTACTTCATTCAAGAACAAAGCACAATTGATGTCCACCATTTCATACGAAATGTTGAGAAGAAGAAGACATCAAAATCGATACAGTACCAAACAGAAAATCATAGTAGAAATATTACTAAAAGCCTTTGTGCGAATCACGATTTATCACTCTAAGGCATAGATTGGCCATGATCGAAATGAGCTAAGTTTTTCTTAAGCTCAATTTGTTTAAATTAATTTTAGTTATTGTGTTATTTATGTGTCACGTACTATATGTGTTAATTTCATAATTATTTGCATTAATGTGTTTTGCATGTTATGTGATTTTGTGGTTAAATAAAAGTGATAATTTTTTTATAAAAAAATTTCGTATTTATATCCTTAATCTTAAGATTATCTTTTGCATGTTTTAATCTAGTTTTACGTGTCTAATATATGGGCCTTTTATAAAGTTTTTACCCTACTCACTAGAATAGCCATCTGTAAGTCATAGAGTTTTTACCTGGCACATGTAAAATTACCTTGGAAAAGGATTGTCTTGTTTGCATAACACATGGATATTGTGTCAGTGAATGAAATTTATTGTGCATCTAACCCATTGAATTTGGTTGAGCTAATCATTAATCCATTTTTGAAAATATTTTTGCATGTATTTTTAATGCATGTATCTAATCATCTGGGATATCTTTGAGCTGACACATATTCTATACTCAATAATTTGACTAATTACCCTCAATTCTCAAACCCCACTAAGCCTATCATTAAGGGCATTTTCGTCCCTCTAGCCCTAAAAATCTTAAGAGACTCTTCGTCTTCCCAAATAAACCCAATTTCAAGACTTTTTCTTCTCTCTCTTTTACAAGAACACCATAGCCGAACTTCTCAAATCCTCTCATTCTCACTTCACTTTGATACACACTCCAAAATAACTTCACAAATGGCATTCTCAAGCAGAAAATCATCCAAAAATACACCACCCACAGAGAAAGTCAACACGGAACATCTCCTCGACCCACCGATTTTAAGGAAGTTTCTACAAATCTAGTTCTTGCTCAAGAGATTCTGGACGAATTGGAGAAATGTGGTCTACAAAAGGTTTGCATGTTTCGTTATATATATGGGTATTTTTATGATGAAGCCTTTGATTTTTTCAAACATGCTAAAATGAAGAACAATGTGATTAAATCTACTGTTAATGGCGTGCGGGTATCTATTAGTCAAAATGATATTAGGGAGTTGTTTGATTTTCTCTAAGAATGATATTACTCTATAATTATTATTTTGATCAGTTTGAGTTTTGGACAAAGGTTCGAATTGAGACGTTTTTAGAAGTTCCAATAATTTGGGAGGAAGTCCGAATTGTTCAAATGGGATTTTGTAAACTTGTTTGAAGTTCTTGGCCAAGTTGTGATTTGTGTAAGTTAGGTGGTTTGATAAAGTCTCCCTTTACAAATAGCAGGTATGATGCATGATGTGGTATGGAAGAAATTGGATGGACAAGTGATTTTTCAACCGATTGGTCACAATGGTGATAAAGAAGAACAAAGCCTAGTTATGAATCTCATGATTGGTGAACTCTTAAGGAAGGAAAGCATCTAAATGAAGGAAGAAAGTCAATTCTCTCGAGCAAGTACTTTTTAGAGTTAAATGTAAGAAGAGAAGAATTGAAGAACATGAAGTGAAAGAACAAATGGCTGATGACATTCCTTGAGCCGTGTGTTTAGAAAGAAAAGAACACCAGAGTTGAGATTAGAGATGAAGATGTGGCGGTTGGAGATGATACAGTTTTGCTTTGAACAGAAATGAGTCTTGGACACTTCTAACACCATCCGGCAGATGAAAATGAAGAAATCCAAGAAGAATAAGCAGGGGACAACACAGGGATGACCAGAGAGACGACACAGGGGATGACCTTATGGCTATTGGATACTAATTTTGTGGCAGATTTGAACACTGGTTTTGTGGTGGCTGATGAACCAGTGTTACCAGCTGATCTAGGGGCTGATCCAGAGGCCAAGGAAGGAGAACAACAAGAAGATGTTGAGATGGATGAACAAGCAAAGGAGGATGAAGTTCAAACGATAATGATGAACATCATTAATTGTTGATATTTTGGAGAAAATTTGAATGAAGATGAGAATTACAAAAGCACAAGGTTTCTTTAATGTTAGGTGATCAAAGCCTTGAAGGAAACCTAAAGTAGACCTTGGAGGCCGTGATGAAAATTCTAACCAAATTGTATGAGTTATTTGATTCTTATTGTGTCAGGTTAACTATAGCCCCTTGAGGAGGAAGAAGTGCCTCAAGCAATCTTGAAAAGTCTCACCATGCGAGATATGATGCAACAAAATTAGGCATGAGAAACTGCTTTCAAAGTGTGCATTGGAGGTTGATGTCCTACGAAAACATTGAAAAGATTGATCACATGGAGATGATATTCGAATGATCAAAGAAAGAGAGTTATCACAATGTAAAATTTTCTTCAAAGGAAGGCTACACTACATTGCTACACGATCGGTGGTCAGGAAGTAGTGACTTTTATTCAAAGAAAGGCCACTGATATGGTCAAGACGATTTTTGAATGATTACCAAAAAGGAGAAAGGGAACAACCTCTCATTTTGGGGACTATGGACTTGGTGGACCAAGGTTCCGGCAGACTGCATACCTTCAGGGGGAAGAACTCACCAAATGAAGATGCCCTCCCCCCCCCCATTGCATTCCTTGCCGCATCGTACCGGACGTATCTGAAATTAGAGGAGGAAGGCTTTTTGAATGTACCAAGTGGTACACTCGAAATGTTTTTCCCACAAAGCAAGTGGATATACGTGGAGCTTTCTCATGCTATATCAAAGGGCAAGTCAAGTAGTTATATATCATGCTAATTGCAAAGGTAATTTCATTAAGCTAAGAGCTAGACTCAATAGCATGATTGGACCGTGAAAATGTTTAAATATTTTTAGTACATTTTGCTAAGTTTGTTATGCTTGTTGAATTTGATGCAATTAATCTATCTAGTCCATAGTTTATTTAGCTTTATGCTTTTTAATTTTAGACACATGTTTACATTGTAAATGCAATTTGAGGGAAGAAAACAAGTTGACAAAAGAAATTAAAATTTATCCTCAAAAATTGCAACATGTTTACGTGTCTAAAAGTAAAAAGTCTTTAGGTCCAAAAATTGTTAAACTCGTCAAATTGGCTAGTCAAAATAAAAAAGAAAAATAAAAGATTATTGTTTTTCATAGGACTAAGCCAAAATGTTCGGGTATTAGGTTTTGGCATCATCAAAAATGGGGAATTTGTTAGAATAAGTGTAATATTTTGATAAGCCAAAATTTGTATTTTTTAGAACTCCCCTATTTTATTTTGAGTCTAGTTGTCTATTAGCCTAAGTCCCCAAGTCAAGCCATAAAAAGTCTACGAATTCTTAGCAAAATATACTTATCCAGAATATTATTATTTGAGATTTATTTACCTTGAAAAACACTAAAGGTTGAAGTAGTGAAGTGGATAAGGAACAAGGTTGCTAAAGTTAGAGGTCATGGGTTTGAGACTTAATATTTGCATTTTAGTAAGAGATAAAGAAGGGGGCAGACTCAGATTAATTTACGAATTAATCTAAATGCTACTAAAGCCATTCTGGGAATAAAGATTAAATCCAGAAATATAACTAATGAGTTAAATGGTGTTGTGGTACAAGTTTGGGAGACAAATCTCATTGAGCTTGTGTTTGAATCTCATTATCTTTATATTTTTTAAAGATGACACTTGTTGAGTGCATGCTACAATGTGGACATATGTAAGGCTAAGTTGACTACAAATTTGGAAGCTTGTGGACATGATAAGAAAGATGCACATGAATTCTTCTACACATCTTCTTTCTCATTATCTCTTGCTACATATCTCATATCATTTCAGAAGAACAAATGAATGAAGATATAATTTTTACTCAAGCAAGATCTGCAGGAAATCTTTTGGAAGATTTCATCATTTTGAATTCGTCAAGATAAGGTAATTATTTTTCAGAGAAGATTCAGCTGATGAGCCGATATGTATGACTTTTGAAGATTTGTCAGGTGAGGATTTTCAAACTCACTGTGGAGAGCCCATCTCCTGCATTAATCACCGCAATGCAAGTTGGCAATAATGTGTAGCTGATCAAGATGAACGATTAAGATCAACTGATGTACAACGGTAATATAGCTTCTTCAGCTATATATACAAGAAGACTTGAGACATGATGCAGAAACGCAAGGCAATAAAAAGAAGCAAAAAAAAATTTGAAATATCCAGTTTGAGCTTTCACGAGAGATTCTTCAAGTCCTTAGAAGAGAAATTTGTTTTCTCTAAATCTTACCTCTATTGTGTGTAGAAAGAGGGTTGAGTGTAGCTTTGTGCAAGACACTACCCTGTTGAGTGTAGCTTTGTGCGAGACACTGTGAGTGTAGCTTTGTGCGAGACACTCGTGGTTGCTGAGTGTAGATGTGGCGAGACAACTCGTTGGTGCTAAGTGTAGCTGGGTGCAAAACACTTACGTTGGTGTGGAGTATGCTTTGTGCGAGATACTCGGGAGTATAGCTTGTGGAGACTACTCGGATTGTTGTAGCATGGTGCAAAACACTCGGGAAGTGCCTGTGTGCAACTTGATTACTATTTGTATCTTGGGTGAACGAGATAGTGAATTTCCTCCTTGGGAGTGAAAGGAGAAGAGTGGACTAAGGGATTAACCACCTCTGACCACTTAATTTCCTCTCTCATTTACTTACTGCTTTTATTTATTATTGCATGCATACTAACCCATTTACTATTCATCTTATTCATTTATCTTATTGATTGGGTTATGTGACTTTACAAGTGCATGCAACACAATTCCATTTGGATTCACTCATTGATTCACACGTGATATCACACACATATTGAGTGCACCATCTCTTTAAATATTCATTTGTTGTCTTGCATGTTGAATATTTGACTGACCCATTTATATACTATGCGAATTTATTCATTTGGGTCTAGTGGTTTTACGTATGCATGAGGGCATAAATTTGCATATTTATTATTTGACCTTGCAAGCATATTCATCATAATATTGCATGTGAATATATCTCTTTGATTTTACATAACACTTGGTTGTTTAATTATTCCGCTGCGCATCTAAGTTTCATAATATCTTGTTACTTAGAGTTGAAATTACCCCCCCCTCTAGACTTTTACATCCCTATCGGGACAACAACTATACTTATATATTATATATATTATACTATATATATACTACTATCATAACTTATATAATGTCATTATATGCAGGTTTTATCTTCTTTCAGCTGCGCAGTTGAGGACTGAGACTTTGGCTCTCTGGTTCGTCTTCACTCTCTCGTCTCTCACTCTCAATTTGGGGTTAGTCTCTTGTTTTCTAAGTTTCTCTACTAGTATACGTAGTTACTACTCCTTCGGAGGGTTCTGTTGTTCTGCAAGCCCTACTCTTGAGCCGTGGTGGAAGCCTCAAGCCAGCGAAGCCTTGGACGATGGTGCCGTGGTGGAAGTTGTGTCCAGTGTCCCTGTGTTGATTGCTTGAAGAGTTGAAGTTGAAAACCTAGTTCTCCGGGAAATTGTTGGAGAAAATAAGTAATCGAAAACATATTTTTAATACTATTTTTTTAGGCTTCTTGTGTAAGTTGTGTTATTTATGATTGATACTTTGATAGTTTGTGGGGTTTCTGTATATTCTGATTATTTTCATTATTCTGTGATTTGTGATGAAATTGTGACTTTGTGAGCCCTAATTTGTACGTGAGTCAGTGAGTCACTGGCTCACTAAGTCCTAATTTTTGGGGCTTTCCATATAAATGATGAATTTATCAAATTCCTGATATAAGGTTTCATGTTTATGCATGGTTGCAGTAGGCGTTGGGCGCTAGTCGGAGCCCCGGGCACGCCTAGCGCCTAAGCGGCCTAGTCAGCGCCTAGGCGGAATCTAGGCGGCGCTAGGCGGTCGCCAAAAAAACAGTAGCAGACTTGCAATTTGACAATTTTAATGAAGCTGTTATCAATATTCAGTCAAATAAAACCATCCAAAATAAATGACATAATGACAATTTATAAGTCATAACATCAAAAAGAATATTAAAAAAAAATAAATTCAAATGAAATACTCAAATACTTCCATCATCCAAAGATTGAAGAGTATCAAAACTAGTCTAACGAGTGTATATATGTCATATTATAATGTATAGTGTCATATAAATGGAAAAAATTAGCAAGGTCGAGTCCAGTCGGGTTAATCGACAGAAATTGACGATTAACTCGGCGTAAATCGACGAGTTAAAGGCGCTAGGCGGCTGAATTAGGCCTAGGCAGCTGAATTAGGCGCTAAAGGCGGCGCCTAGGCGGCCGGTCTCCTAGGCGGGAGCCTAGGCGAAAAATCACCACGGCCTATGGGCCTAGCGCCTAGAACGCCGATTACTCGGTGCTAGGGGGATTTTACAACCCTGTGTTTATGTAATAGGACCCCTTAAATTTGTACAGACTGTATAATGTTATTATGTTACAATATTGTACTGGTGGAAACCACCAGGACTATGTGGTCTAAATGGTACCCGGGTTTGAACTTTCATTTGGAAGGTTGTGAGTTCGAGCCTACAGTGGAGGCGTTATTGGTCTTCTTTGTGTTTCAGTAGGTTTGAGAAAGTATATGAACAGATATACAATGTAAATAAGAACAGACTCTAGATAGCATTGGTGCCGTAAAATTTGTTTTATGATTTTGTAATTGTTGTAATTTGTGTGTGTTTGATTGTTATAACACGAATTATTATGGATTGAATTGTATTGTGTATTTGTGTTTGGCGCCTAAATTTGTTTAATGTGATTCATGGATTTTATGAATTATGAGATTGAATTGTATTGTGTATTTGTGTTGATTGTATAAGCACGAATTATAGATTGAATTGTATTGTGTATTTGTGTTGATTGTATAAGCACGGGGCCCTAAAACCTCCTAAGGCAGTAAGGTTTGGACAATTCCTGTTAGGAATAATATTTATAAAGTTTTGATGAGCCAAATGTATTTTGTAGACCCCAAAATTTTATTTTATTTGAGTCAGTTCTGGTCACAAGTATAGATGCACCACTGCCATGAAGCCCACATGTGTCTACTGAAAGCAGTTTGGGAGGAAGATAAATGATAGCGGATCATAAGCTTAACACATTTATGAAAGCATCAAGTCAACCAAAGGTTGAAGATTGGAGATGTAGAAGACTTTGTTGCAGCATGCCTAATATGAAATAGATCCATAAAATTAATTCCTCATGAAAGAACAATTTTTGGTGTAAAGAAGAATTTTCTATCGTAAAAGTAGCAATATCGGGGTGATGATGTCACAAAGAAAATATCAAAAAAGAAAATTTATATCATGATAGTAAAATTATCTGATGGAATGATGTCACCTACTATCGGGTGATGATGTCAACAGTGTGGTATGGCTAGTGGAGAACGACGGTGGAAGAGACAAAACAAAAGAATTTTAAGTCTTGATTGTATCAATTGATAACCTAGTTGAGATGGAAGAAGCTTTACCAAAGCAAAGCAAATGGTCCATAAAATTCAAGCTCCTATCTAGGAATTTTTATTTATGAAAACATAATATTGGTCCATGATAATACAAGATATATGATATGTTGTCCATGAATACAAGGTAGAACAAGATAGCTAGGCTTATGGAACATGATATAATATAAGTCCATGATGCAAGGTGGAACATGATATAAAGTCATGACACAAGGTGGAAATGATACACTATTGGATCCTGAATCAATCAAAAAAAAGCTATGACATCATGATAAAAGTTAAACAGAAACATTCTTTTTGAAGCATCTGCTTCTGCAAAGAAGTCCGAAGGATGAAGAAGAAAGCTGATATACGGAGGAAATCTTCTTATTACTCAAGCAAGAATCAGCAGAGAAAATTTTGACAACTTGACACATCAAGATCAATAATTTAAACAAAAGTCATGCCAGAAAAATTCAAAAATTTTGAGGCTACCCCATTCCAAGGAAAAGCTTTGTCAGATTAAAGGAAGCAACGACAAATCTATCAAATCTTCTGACAGACGCGAAAATGATTTTTGCAGCCAAGTTGGCAAAATTATTTGATCAACTACAATTCAAAATTGATGATCGAGATCAAAAGTTGATTTCCAAAACCGGAAATAGGCTTTCTTTTGGCTAAATTAAATTGCCCCCAGCAGACTTGAAGACAAGCACGGATTTCAAATACGATCTAAATCATCAAGTGAATATATTGAGCCATATAAGATAGAATTCAAAGTCTGAGAAAAGAAATCTTTGTATTTCTTTATAAATCTTCTACTGAGTGTAGAAAATGGGTAGAGTAACTGGAGAGAGTTAAAAACCCAGTTGAATGTAGCTTTGTGCGTAGCACTCGTTGTTGGGCGGAGTAAACAAAGTTGGAAAAACCGATGAGAGCGTAGCTTGGTGCATAGCTCTCGTGGTGTAGGAGTACGGCTTTGTGCGAAGTACTCGGGAAGGCGGAGTAACAAGAGGAGCTTGCGAAAAACCTTGGTGGAGTGCAGCTTTGTGCGAAGCACTCGGAGAAGTGTTGCTGGACACTTATTCACTATTGTATCTGGGTGATCGAAGAATAGTGAATTTCCTCTTGGAGTGAAAGGAAAAGAGTGGACTAGGAGGATTACACCACCTCTGAACCACTATAAATCTCTCTCTCTATTTACTTACTGCTCATATTATTTCGTGCATGCTATAGCAATTGCGAACTAACCCTTTACGGTTTATTGCGTATCTTTATCTGTCTGGGTTTGATAGTTCCCTCGTTTGCATGCAAGTGAAATTTTATATACATCATCCTACATCTATAGCAAGTGTTTCTAACGTGATGCATGTATAGAATCTCTCTTTGAGCACTACACAATTAACGCATAACACTTTGCCGCTACATTTTCCGTTGTGCACACTCTAAGTTGTTATACTTGTTTATGCTTGTCACTTAGAGTTGAAGTTACCAAAGTGTTGTTTGCAAAAGAAGTTGAAAAGCTAGAGAAGTCTATTCACCCCCACCCCCCCCCCTATAGACTTTCTCGCCACCTTTACGGGACCAACAAGTGGCATCAGAGCGGTTATCTATTTGAGTCATTTTTTACTGCTAGACAGATCTCGAAAAATCAAGATGATGAAAAGAGATATGGCTCTTGATCAAAATTTATTATTTTCTCTCGAAAAATTTGATGATTGGAAAATTCGCATGAAGGTACATTTATCTGCACTACATGATGAGAATGTGGAAGTAATCACTAATGGTCCGATGAAATCTTGCAACTGAACACTACTTCCGTACAAAAAAATGATACTCCTCAATACGTTCCAAAAGCCAAAAGTCGAATGGACACGTGAAGATAGAACACGAAATAACTTGGATAATATTGCCAAGTATATTTTGTTCAAATCTATCGATGATACGATATTCCCAAAGATCTGAAAATGCCAATCTGCAAAAGAAGTTTGGGAGACACTCATCCAAATTGGTGAAGGAGACGAACAGGAAAAGGATAATAAACTCACCATAGCATTAAAGAAATTTGAGGATTTCAAAATGCTAAGTGGCGAGAATATTACCGACATGGAAACAAGATGTGCTAAAATCTTAGGAGAAATTAATGATCTTGGAAAAGACATTAATCAAAAGGAAATCTCTCTCAAAATCCTACGCGGTTTACCATCAAGTTGGGACATGAAAGTCACTGCCATGCGTGATCATAGATATCTAAAAACTCTATCAACCGAGAAAACTCTTTTAGTGATCTCAAAGCCTACGAATTTGAGATGAAATCAAGGACGGAGGAAGAACGAGAAGAAAGAAACAACGCACTAGTTGCCGAACAACGTTCACGTCAAGGTCAGTAGAAAATAGTGAATTATTAAATGACGAAAATTTTGCTTTGTTTGTCAGGAAATTCAAGAGGTTCATGAGGAAAAACAATCACAAAGTTTTCCTAAAGCAAGCATGTCACGAAGGTATAAAAAGGAAAACATGGAGGACAATTCGAATTTATGCTACAACTGTAGAAAGGCTGGACACTTTATGGTGGAATGTCCTTATCCCAAGGTAAGCAAAAATCAATCTAACACCGTGCAGGAGGAAACCAAAATCAAGGATAGAGATTCAACAAGAAAGACAAAAGGAAAGCTCTCATTAGTGACCCACTAGGAACAAGTGAGTCTGAGGAATCTTCTAGCAATGAAAGTGATAGTTCTACAATAATGCACTATTTGGAATGAGCATGTCAAGCAATTCAAATAGCCAAGATTTATGTCTCAAGGCACACGAAAAAGATGATGATGAGGTAACTTCTAAATCTTTTGATTCTGCAAGTTCATCTTTCTCTAAAGAATCTATCTCTCATATGATGAAGGATTGTCAAACCATGATGGACACCTACTCGCACATCAAGGAGCGCAATAATTTACGGATTCTTGAAAAAGATCAACTAAATGAAAAATTGCAAAATGCTCTATCTGAGATACGAGACTTGAAAGACGAAAAATATTTGACTTCAAGAAGAGTGTAAATCAAGGGGAAGTGAGAGAACACAACTTAGAGAAGGTTATAGCAACGTTTTACACATTCATCCAAAATAATGGACAAAATGGTAAATATGCAAAAACCCTCAAGTGATAAAACCGGACTTGGTTATGATCCATCGTGTTCTCAAGCCTCCGAGAATTGACCAATTCTACTACCTGCTTTAAAATAATAAAGTCTCAAGTAGTAAAAATTTGTAAAAGGTCAAGATCACAATGAGACAAGGAATTGGTTATCAAAAGCTAATGCCAAAATACTACTGCAAGGCCGAAGCCTCAAAGAAAAATTAATTCGCACAAATGCAGTCAAATATAAAGGCAAAAGTTTGTTCCTAAATGGAAATATACAAATGAGTCGAGTGCACAAAGTCCTCATAGGAAACGGGAAGAAATCCAAGGATTGGGCAGGGAGACTTTATCCCTCTGAACAAGATTGGTTTGATGAGATTAAACCATGGACAAAGTCCAGATTTAATACCTTTCATAGGCTCAAACAAATCTCTTCCCAAAGTGCCAAAAGATAGAGTCAATTTTCAAAAACCCGGCACCAAAACCTTTTCGAAAATTAAGTATGATTATAATGTTTTCAATGGTTACGAATCACCTAATCTTGGATTAGTAAGAACTAAGGTGGATTTGGATACAAAAAAGAACTAACACTCAAGGACCCAAATTAAGTTGGGTACCTAAAAATGCTTAAACTGTTTTGCAGGAAATTTGGTACTTCGATAGTGGATGTTCTCGACACATGACTGGAAATAAATCTAGTCTTGTGAATTTTAAAAAATATCGAAGGACCAAAAGTTTTGTGTTCGGGTGGAAACGATCGATATGGGCAACAAAAGACCCGGAACAATTGTAAAGAATGGATACGAAATTGAAGATGTTTCATTTGTCGAGAGGCTAAAATTCAATTTGTTTTAGCACAAGTCAATTCTGCGCAAAGGCTACCTCGTAGAATTTTTCAAAGATAAATGTCAAGTCAAAGACGAATCTACGAAGGAAGTTGTAACTAGCCGGATCAAGAAAGAAAAATATGTAATGTTGTTGATTGGAGCACAACGAAGGCTCTGTGTGTTTTGATGGCAAGCAATTCAAATGAAGCAAAGTTGGGAATGACACAAGAGGCTAAATCATCTAAATTTCAAAAACCATCAATAAGCTTACACAAAATAAGCTAGTCGATGGATTCCAACATTGCGTTCAAAAAGATCAAATTTGCGATGCATGCCAAAAGGGAAAACAGATCAAAAAATCTTCAAATCCAAAACTCAAGAGTCACAACAAAGACCTCTAAGTCTACTACACATGGATCTATTTGGTCAATAGACCCAGTAAGTATGAGTGGTAAGAAATACACTTTGTTGTTGGTGATGGATTTTTCCAGGTACACATGGACGTTATTCCTATAAAGAAAAAAGTGAAGTTGAATCAAAGTTGTCGGAGCTGCTAAAGCAACTACAAGATGAAAAGGATAACTGAAGATAGCCCTACAATTCAGCTGATCGAGGAATCGAATTTGTGAAAGGGGGGGGGGGGGGGGGGGGGGGGGGCGTGATTCAAATCCTTTTGCAATTCACAAGGGATTCTACACCAACTATATGCCGACAACCGCCGCCAACAAAATGGAGTATGCCGAAAGGAACCACAGGCACTCAAGAAGCTTGACGTGTCATGAATTCAGCCGCCGATCTACCAAAGAGATTTTGGGCAGAAGCTATCCAATATGGCAGGCTAAATAACACAAAATCGAAAGTCTAATCCACAAGTCATATAACAAAACACCGTACGAATTATGGAACGGAGGAAAACCCAACCTCACTTAATTTTCAATACATTTTGGTGTAAGTGTAAAGTGTTTTGTATTGTTAAAAGACTTTTTGAACGAACGTGCGAACGAAGGGAATATTCCTTGGTATATCATCCCACTAGCAAGCGTACAAGAATATTCAACAAATCAAAAAAATGGTGGTGGAAGATCAATTCATAGTCGTGTTCGATGAAAGCAACAACAAAGAAGTCAAAATAAGGAAGAATTCTAAATTAAAATATTTCTAACATATCTTTGAGGAAAATTTGTTACAGGATTTCAAAGAACAAGTAACATGGGTACTCATCAATTTGAGTCAATACCCATTGTGGCACGTGATGTACCAAACGTGACCGTACCCGAAGTTGCACCCGAAATGGAAGAGGAATCACCAGTAGATGAACCCGAAGAAATACCGTCAACAATCCAAGGTGAAATTCAAAAGTAGCACAACAAGTGGAATTTCAACAAGAAGGAAATCTTCGAGAATCCCAATGAGTGTTACAACCAAATCGAAAGTGGCTAAGAAGTCACCGACACGACTTAGTCATTGGAGACCCGAGAGACGGAGTTAAAACACGATCATCTACAAGGAATCAACAAGATGCAATGTTCTCATGCTTTCTATCACAAATTGGAACCAATAGAAATTTGATGAAGCTCTAAGCTGATCCAAGTTGGATAGATGCAATGCAAGAGAATTGGATCAAATTCAAGCGCAACGACGTATGGAAACTTGTTCCAAGACCAACGCACCAAAATGTAATTGGCACCAAATGGGTTTTTAGGAACAAAGCAAATGAAGGATGGCGTCATTGTTAGGAATAAAGGCAGATTAGTCGCAAAAGGGGATTCACAAGAAAGAAGGCATAGATTTTGATGAGACATTTGCCCCCGTTGCACGGACTCGAAGAAAATCCGGATATTCCTAGCATATGCAGCCTACAAAACTTCACCAGTGTATCAAATGGACTAAGAGCGCATTTCTTAATGGCTTACTTGAAAGAAGAAGTTATACGTTGAACAACCCCGGATTTTGAGGTAAAAGGCGGCTGGTGGATCAAGTCTACAAACTCAAGAAGGCGTTGTATGGGTTGAAACAAGCTCGCGAGCTTGGTACGATACCTCTGGTCGACGTTCCTAATTGGTTGTGAATTCACCAAGGGCTATCGATAAAACCTCTTTAGAATTCAAGGAAATGATCATTTTTATTAGTGCAAATTTACGTTGAAGATATTATTTGGAACACTAATATTTCCTTGTGTGAGAAATTCTCCAAAACTTATGCAGACAGATTTGAAATGAGCATGATGGAGAATTGAACTACTTTTGGACTACAAGTAAACAGCTCAAAGAGGAATTTCATGAATCAAGCCAAATATAAAAAGATCTTATAAAGAAATTTGGGTTAGATGGAAAATCCTCAGTCAAAATCCCATGAGTACTTCTCAAAAATTGGACAAAGATGATGAAGGCAAAGACGTTGATCAAACGATGTATCGAGGAATGATTGGATCGCTGCTATATCTAACCGCGAGTAGACTGGACATATCTTATATCAGTTGGAGTATGCGCAACATTTCAATCAAAGCCTAAAAGAGTCATCTGATTGCAACGAAGAATATTTTGATACTTAAAGGGAACAATCAACGTGGGATTATGGTATCCCAAAGAAGAGATTTTACACTAACTGGTTATTCAGATGCAGATTTTGCAGGGTGTAAAATAGATCGAAAAAGTACCTCAGGAACATGCCAGTCTTAGGGGGAAGATTGCTCTCTTGGTTCAGCAAAACAAACTCCATGCTACAAGCACTGCGAGGGCCGAATATATTGCAGTTGGGAGTTGTTTGCACAAATTTTGTGGATGAAGCAACAATTGTTGGATTATGGAATTAAATGCGAAAATGTTAGTATTTTATGTGATAATACTAGCGCAATTGCAATAACCAAAATCCAGTGCTCCACTCTCGAACCAAACACATCGACGTCCGACATCACTTCATACGAGACCACGTCGAGAAGAAAGATTTGAAGATCGATCATGTTCCCACAGAAAATCAAATTGCCGACATTCTCACAAAACGTTGTTGAATCTCGTTTTGCAACTCTAAGCACGGAATGAGAATGATGAAATGAGCTAGTATTTTTGAAACTTTTAAATTCGAAATATGTGTGTACGTGATTTGCATGAAATTGTTACCTATGTGCTCTACGTGATTAATTAAATTAATGTGTTACAATTATTTGTGTACATGTTAGTAATTTTATCTTACGAACTTAGGTACGTAGAAATTAATTATTTGCTCTTAAATTTATAAGGGTTATAAAAGTTAGGGGGAATCATCATGATAGTGAGTGATTATATGATTTAGGGGAAATGTACTGCTAAGCTTTGCTAAAAGTTAATAACAGTGCATGCAAATTGATCTGTCAGTCTGAATGATCATCAGCTTTAATTTTAATTTTCACCTGCCTAAGTCATTTGATGTGATTTCTTAGAAATTTGTCTGCATCAATTTTGGTCTTATCTGTTTAAATTAAATTTATTGATCGCTCAATTTAATTCTCAGATTTATCAGATGTCGAAATTAAATTGTTAGCATGAACAGATTATTGCACTAACATTTTGTGTCGAATAAATTTTTGCTCCATGAGCATCTACAGGTGGCAGCGAATTGAAGCTTAATTTTTGCGCAATGTACCCACAAATGGAGTACTAAAATCTGAGTTGGCAAATTTAAATCAGTGAAAATTCGAAGATGCCCTCAATTGTTCTACAATCTCTCTCTATCCACTAAAGGGCAAAATAGTAATTTTGCTAGGCACTTATTTTGCCTCTAAGGAAGAAGAAGAAAGAAGATCATCTTCTTCCTCCCTCTCTCACCGTCGCGCATGCAAGGAAGAAAAGAAAAGCTTGAAAATCTCTCAATTCCAACATACCCATCCCAAATTTCCTACAAAAATCCCTTCTACACAGAAATACCCATTCCCCACCCTCACCATTAACCTAGAAACCTCTCACAACCAAAAACCCATTCCCTTCTACCCACAATTTCGGACTGCCGAAACCTCACCCAAAAACCCCACCTCAAAAAATCCTAAATTTGCTCCTATCAAGATGGAAGGACCTCAAAATCAAATTGGACCGAAGGATCGAAGAAAACAACTCGGGTGATACGAGGGATGATTTTGGACCTAGAAGACTACAACAAGTTTGTCCAAAACAAAGACTTGGGGGTAAAAATCCTAACCTCTCTTGAAAGTAGTGGGTTATTGAATTTTTGCACATTCAAGTATGATGGTTTCTATCTAAATGATAGTAGATTTTATAGACATGCATTTGTCGAACATGGTGTTATAAATTCTACTGTTGAGGAATTATGTTGAAAATTGGTTAGATGATGTGAGAAACTAAATTTGGATTGGAAAAGAAATTGTTGAAGGTTGAAGATCACGGTTTTGATTTAAATGA